>JAHREE010087156.1:0-10488 GCA_033628505.1 Tringa tobata | reverse complement strand
GCGGGGAGAAGGTGGCAGCTCGGGGGTGGAACGTGGGGGGGGCGCTTTTGCCTGAGGCACGGAAAGGAAACTCGGTAGGAGCCCCGTGCCTTTAAGAAAGAGCTAAGGAACCGTTTCTTATTCCCAACGTGGTTTCTCCTCCCTAGATTCTCCAGGGCAGCTCTGTGGATTGGGACCACCTCCTTCATGATTCTGGTTCTTCCGGTCGTTTTCGAAACTGAAAAGCTGCAGATGGAGCAACAGCAGCAGCTGCAGCAGCGACAGGTGAGGCGGGGACACCCCAGCTCTCCCCCACAGCCCTTCAGAGCCGGCTGCTGAGGGAGTTCACGGAGCAGAGCGCGATTTGTTCCAACCTTCCGGCCTCCTGCATCCCACCGGATGCTCTGGTTGGACGTTCCCATGGGACGATCCTGCTGATTCCCAGTAAGAGGCTGGTGGTGGACGCTGGCAAACACAACCCGGCTTTTGCTGGGGCCAAAATGGCCAGCGAGGGCTGTGCGGGGGCCTCACGCAGTGACCTCCCCACCCACCCCGCATGGCCAAGAGTTAAACTTGGTTGTCGTAGCAGGGAAGGAACTGATACGGCAAAAATGGTGCCCCAGCCAGTAGTGAGGGGAGGGCGGGGCAGGGGGAAGCTGCCCCGTGTCCTCGCAGTCCCCCCCCAACTGACCCTTTCCCTTCCAGATCCTCCTCGGACCCAACACAGGGCTCTCGGGGGGAATGCCAGGGGCCTTGCCTCCACTCTCCGGAAAAATCTAATTTGCGGGAGCTGCGCTGGATTCATATCATGTGGGAAGACCTTGAGATGATGATACATCGAACTATTGATTTGTTGGGTCAGGGCATTTTTTTTTTTTTTCGGTTGTTTGTTTTTATTTTTGGTTCTCCTTTGGGACATTGACCTGTTCATAACGAGGGGGGGGAAGCCCCCCACCTCTCTCTGGACCTGATGACGGCTCCTGTTCTGCATCCTCTCCCCCCGCCCCGTAGAAGTCGTGAGGTTTTTCCTGTGATTCAATCAGTACGCCATAAACCGGTTACAGACTTGAACTGGGGGAAGCTCCTCTTCCAGCCTCCTCGCCCCCCACCCCACCACAAAACCACCCCGGGGGCAGGGGTCAAACATCAAAACCCAATCCTTCCCTGGCTGGCTGGGAGCCGAAGGACACCGGGGACGGGAGGAGGAGCGACTTTCCCAGCAGGCAAAGGAAAGGAAAGAGGGGTGCAGGTAACCATACCCCATGGAAAAACACACGTGCTCCAGGAAGAGGCGTGTGCAGAAACACCTTCACTGCGACTTGACACGTGTGTGTGTGTGAGTGTGTGCGCGTGTACCCAAGGGAGCAGCAGGCCAGGTTTGAGACGATCACATCCGCGCTGATCCTCTGCCTCATAAAGTAGAACTTCAGATATCGGCTGCGTATTTTTTTGTATCGAATATTAAATAAATCCAACCTGAGCAGTGTGGTTTTAATAGATGTCCTTAAGGGAGGCTCAGTCCTTTCGGAGCTGGTGGTGGCCTCACGGGGTAGAGACCCTGCCCTGTTTCATGCGTGACCACGGGGGAAGGGATGGACAGGGCTCTGTGTGCCTTAAGGGAGTTAGCGGAGCGGGGACTCTACCTCAACACCACTGACCCATTTAGTTAGTCTCCATTATTAACTCTCAGAAAAGCTGCAGTTTTATAACCAAAGAAAAAAAAAAATTTATTTTTTCCTTTACATACTTTGTTACAGAACAATTCAGCTGAACGTACAGAAGTGATAGGACATTTATATGGAAACCTTTTTTTTTTTTTCTCCATTTTTTTTAATATTTGGTTAAACAAAATACATCTCTGTAAACAAACCCAAGACGAGGCTCTAACAAAACCAAACAAGCAAGAAAAACAAACCACGGGCTTCCCCGCTCCCCCGGGGTGGGACTGGACCAGCTCACCCACCCTGGGGCACGGCAGCCTGGCCTCGCCTCCCCCCCCGGGGGTGTGATCGTACACTTTACCTGAGCAGCTGGATCACACTGTTCCCTCCCTAACCCACCCCCTTACCCCACGGGAAAGGTGCTGACATAACAAGGAGAGGAAAATAGCCCCAAAATATTTTAAAACATCTTTGCATATTGTGCACTGATCCGTTGGCTTGCAGTTTCCATGCAAACAGGGTTTTTCTCCAAAGTGCGACTTCAATCAGCATAGAAAAACATTGCTGTTGAGATTTATTCTCTTTTCCCCCCCCTCACCGGGCTCCCAGCCTCCCCCTCTTGAAGAAATGGCTTCAAGTCAGGAGCAGAACGCCTGCAGGCTGCGCGTCCTGCCTGTAAAGTGTTTAAAAACTCTGACAGCTGGTATTGGTCATTGGAATGTGTTACGAAATAGGACTTTTTATAGAAACATCAGGTCTTTAAAACCTAAGAGCCATTTGCCCTTGACTGCGGGAGGCTGTGCTCGAAAGACTGCAAAACGGTGCTTGCCAGATGTCCGGGGAGGGAGGGGGGGGTGTTGGTGAACGTCAGCGTCCCCTCCTCATGTGGCCTCTGCTCTCCGTTAGGAAGGTGGGAGTTTGGTGGTCTCTCTCGGCTTCAAACACCCACTGATGATCTGCGGAGCTCTCGAGAGGAAAATAACTGAGAATAGGTAGTTACAAACCCCTCTCTTTTCACAAGCTCCAACACCAGTCATGAGACTTCCCTGCGCGATGGAGCGGGATCCTCCAAGCACCGTGATGCCCTGGAGATTGCTGTTTTACTGAGACATCCCGTGCGTAAAGGAGGGAAACAAACGGAAGATCGGCCAGGAAGAGTTAAACGCAACGAAGTCTGTTCCCAATTCAGCGTTTCCTCCTCCTGCTGTGGAAGGTGTGACTGAGCTACTGCTCACCAAAGTGACTGGGAAGCAGCCGGTGGAGATTCCTCGTAGTGTCTCCATGTCTAGCCACTCTTCCCCGCAGAAGGGAGGGGAGGAAAAAGCGATCCGTCCATTAATGGAATGTTTGTTGGCCAACGCTACAAGAGAAGCTGGTTCAACTACCAGGCCAGGGTCTCTCCAACACCCAAAGGCTCTGATGGACTCTCTGCATCTCCCACATTTACAGCTAGGAAATATAGAAAGGGTAAAAACTGACTATTGCAAAGTCTTCCCTCCTCAGATGATTTTTGTTTTGTAACTTTACCTCTTTCTGGGACACTTCGCGTGACATTTGCGACTGTGGGCTAGACTTCTGGAAAGAGGCAAAGTAAAAGAAAATTAATTCCTCTCAAAGCCCCTGCAAGTTTCATTCCTCTTTCCGAGCAGCCCCTAAACTACTGGGTGACCATGCAGAAAACCAAAATAGATTTTAAAAAAGAAAAAAAATAATAAAAAATAATATCCCAACGTAGCACAAAGAAACCCAAGCAGACTACGGCCTCTCTCCAGCCCAGAAACTCGATACTCCTCAATTACGCTGCGCTCGCTGTTTCCACGTCGCCTCAGCCAGCCACATGCCGCCCAACAACCGCTCACCACATACATAAAGCCCTGGAGACTCTGGGGAAGAATCCTCTAGCTACCCGAAGAATTTCTTGAAAGATGACACTGTTTTTATTATTGTTGTCTCATTCCTGGCACAAACCACCCCTAAGAAGCAGAGGGTCGTGCTGAGCACCGTACCATTCCTAGTGTTTGAAAGCGTCCTGAGAGACCCTTAGGAATTGCAAATATCTTGACAACTTGTTTTGGAGAGACTTGGTGAAGAGGCAGCAGCGTGCTTGGCCCCTGCTCATCCCCGACAAGCCCCAGTGGGAACAGCATCCCACCACACGCTGCCTTGAGCCACGTGGGGAGAGGGAGGCCAAGAAGCTTCCAGACACCCTAGCCCCAAAGCCTGGTTTTAAAGAGCACGATGCCTTCTAGCTAGCTGAAGGGCACGCAGCTCATCCGCCCCCGTGACTGAAGTGATTGGCTTCCAGTTTCCTCTGCTCTGCCCTCAGTTCTTCCCCACCCACCCCACCCAGTGTCCTACACCATTGCCCTATTGCACCAAGGAAGGAAGTGAAGAGCCTAAGAAAGGAAGTTCCAGACGAGAAGAGTCGGGGCACCCATTATCCGGGTTTCGGGACGTCAGGAATTCAGTAAAGGGGAAGAGCTGTAGTGGGAGGACAGAGTCGGTTTGGGTCACACGTCAGCTCTCCAGCTCTGATGTGCTTCCACCTCTTCTGGTACCACCAGCAGGAGTTCACAGTTCTTTCCTCTCAGCTGGTGTTTCAAAAATTTCCTATCATAAAGGGAAACAGAAGTAAGCACTACCGAACGTAGAATTCCATCATCTTCTACAACAACTAAATGCAACTAACCCTGCAAACATGACAAGAAACAGGAGGAAATCCCCACACAACGTCTTATTTTCTGACAATAAAAAAAAACCCTGCAAATATTAAACTTGCCCCACTAGATTCACCACACTCCTATACAGCAAGTTATTGCAGATTCAGATAGACATGATCTTAACCTCAGCAGAGATAAGTATATATAGAAGTCACTTTCCAGCTTTCCAAGGTGGCAAAAATACAACTAGAACCATGTTTGGTTTCTTCAGATCTCCGCAACCAAAAATCCAACTGTATTTTAAAGTAATTCTAACAAATCTGGAATATCTGGGGGGAACCACCCCCCCATCATTTAGATATCTTTATGACACATGGTAGCAAGCAGTGTACCATCTGGTCACCTGACACAGTTCTGCAGCCCCTTTCTGGCCATAAGCTTTTCCTAATACCAAACTTGGATTACCTCCAGTAACTATGACAGTCAAACTGACATTTTCTCCGATATCTTTTGGCCCAAATTTCCAAAATTCCCTGTTCAGGAAGCCCTTATTTATTGCTGAAGAACAGCACGCTCAGGATGAAATCCACCAGAAGTTCCAGAATTGCGTTACCTTATCCTAGAAGTTCACAAAAGGCTGGTATTCACTTGACCAAGACTTCAGTGGCACAGTAGGTTTCACAAATACTTCTCATGTGCAATCCCTACCTCAGAACAAGTCTAGCTGAGGCAGCAAAGCTGATTACAAGATGGAATGGGAGCTGAACAGCAACCGAGAGCAGGTTAGATTCACAGTCAAAGTAATTACACAAACCACCTGCTGTTAAGACTGCAGAGGGGAGTCAAGCCAAAAGCACAGCGTACGCTTACGTAGGCAAATGATTTCCTAGCAAGCAGCTTTCACTGCTGTTGGGGATAAGGCTGCAGTTCTAGTCTGGAAAGCCCTTTGTAGGAAAACATACACACAGATCGCTAGTAAAGAGGCAAAGGAATGCTGGTACTCTCATTTGAGAGCATGAGGCACAGCACATCTTGTTGCAGGTACCACTCACTAATACCAGACTTGGCCTCTACCTTCATCGCTAGTGACAGAGCCAGCCATGTAGGAGAAGAAGTCAGGCTCTCCTGAGCTCGCAGAGATCATCACCGCAAAAAGCACTTTCCGAGACTCACGTAAACACGGTATAAATTTAAGTAGAGGCACAAGAACCTTATTCCTCTCAAATCTTTGCTATTGAAGTTCAACCATAAATGCTTCAATTGCTCACTGCTTAAGGACAGATTCCTCACCTCCAACAGGGAGGGATTTGTAGAAGAACAGGATACAAAAAAATCCTACCTGAGCTCACTTTCACCTCCAATCCACTCGGGCACCTTGAGTTTGGAGTCGAGGTTGTAGTAGGTGCCTCCCACCTCCCGGACGCAGATCCAGTGCTGTCTCTTGAGGGGGAGCTTCAAGGGCCCCCAGCAAAGGCTGGAAGGCAGATTCATGATGAAGCCCATCACGTTGGACAGGGCAATGACGTTAACATCCCTGAAAGAGTGCAGAAAACCAGACAGCAATAAGATTAGACCCTGGTACTTTAACTTCATCACTTTCTTGTTTTTACAAACTGTGGTCATCTCCAGAATGAAGCAATTCCTCAGTACCTGCGTTTGTCCCACCAAACCGCCTCATAGCCTTTGGTCTGAAGTGCCGCCATGATCACATTCACATCATAGTTTCCGTTTCCCAGCATGCTCTTCTTGTGGGGCGTCACCATGGTGTTGGGAGACAGCCTGCAAACGGAACAGGAGACTGATCCAGAAGGCACTTGCTGAACCTGTATTCCACAACTGGAAGGGGCTAGCTGCTGTATAACCAGAAGACCATTTTAAGGGATTTTATGTTTGAACACAAACTAATCTGTTTTTCTTTCTCACTCAACAGAGGGGTTGAGAGGGCTAAATAATGCATTAGCAATAACTTTGATGTACAAAGCCTCCCAGGATCACAGCTTTGCTGTGAAAGAAACTGCAAAGCAGGAAGCCTCCCCTCTCCCCTCCTTCAACTGGCACTTCTGAAGGATTCTTCAATTATTTTTCCCTCAATTCATGGTTGGAGTAAATGCCAGCTTGCCATTTAAAACAACAGCTCTCACAATTTCAAGAGTTCAACAGTCAATATCAGGCTTGAAAATTGGCTGAGATAACAAGAGGTAGGAAGGGTTGGCTGCAGAAAAGGTTGTTCTCCCTCATCTCTCACTGGTAAATGAAAGAAGCATTCAGACACAAAGCTGTGAAGATATTTGGGTTTGGGAGCTTTCTAAAACATTACCATTGCTATAAGATTAAAAAAAATTAATCTGTTGCTGCAGGTAACTAAACAGCTAACCTTGTTGCAAACAAATCTCTTCAGCTTTAATCCATAAGCTTGCCTAGACTTCACCTGCATCACTATAGCATCTAAAGATCCAGAATCACAGTCCTTATGTTACACGCAAAAATGTAAGACAGTCTTTGGACAAACGCAGATAATGGATGCAAGGCATAAAACATGTAAACACATGGCAAAAAAAAGCAGTTAGTCACTTTTATTACTGTATGTTCCACCCCCCCCAAAAAAAAAATTATAAGGAGGGGAAACAATGAGGTGAGTTATTATGAAGGTGACAGATGGGCTTCAACAGCTGGAAGAACAAGCACAGGAGGAAACTGGGAGCAGAGAGCAGCAAGGTCATGCGACAGCAAACCAAAGAAAGTCAAGCCTGAGGTCAGTTCTGTTTCGATGAGTTGCTTTTTTGATTGGTAAGGATTCCATCAGCTTTGCTGGCACAAGGTTCATATGCTTCATATCATCCAAATACCCATGTTTCACCTGCCTCTCCCTCACATCAGCTCTGTCCCCCAAAACTCCTGACGTTTTTGCACATTTTTCACTCAGCCTTTAGCACCACGTGAGTTCTGCAGGCATATTTCATCTGGGGAAAACCCCTCAGTCCTTCTGCACTCCTTCCCCGGCAACATAAGGCATTCAACAAGAAGAAGAAAGCAGCGGATTGAGTAAGGAGTTTCAGACCAACCAAGCTACAGACAGGTACCTTTTGCATCAGCTGTGAGTTTTCTTGCAGTGGAGCAGACTGTTGCAGAACAGCCTGGGAAGTGACTTAACTACAGAAGGGAGAAGAGTCTGAAACAATGTGGTAATAGGAAAATCTATTAATACCCACCACTGGGCATTGCCAAGTGAACCGGTGACATTTTCACAGAATCAGTTTCCAGTCTCCAAAGCTCTGCTGTATTTTACTAATCACAGAGATTTAGCTTGTCACGGCTCTTCCAGCATCTCCATTAAGCAAGATCACTTGGCTACAACTAATTCCTCAAGATCATTGCTTCAACCTATTAACTCTCATCAGTGCCAGCGAAGTAGGAAAGCCTTCCAATGAGCTAAGCCCTTTGGTTTGCACAAGCACCCTCTTGTGGCACCGTTTTCCAGAGACAAGCTTACTTGAGAGCTGAAAGAACACATTTATCTTTGTTCCTTCCCGCAACTTTCAGAGCCCCAGAAATGAGATGAAGAAATCAGCAGAGGTGACACACTCAGAGAACTGGTACCCATGAGCAAACTTTCACCAAGAATTGCCTCAACATCTTTACTCTCACACACCTAAATAGGGTCCACAATCATCAGCTGAAGGATTCTGATTAGACAAGGAATTAAGTTGCCTCCTCAAAGTTAATTTTTTTTTTTTTTTTTTATCTAGACACTAAGCTGAGGAAGACTGGACAGAAATCCAGGTAATAATCCTCCTGAGCTTCTGAAGTCAGAAACTTTCATCAGCATGTTGTCTTAACACAACAGGCTCCAAGATTCCTGTACACAACTGTCTTTCCTAATCGGGTCTCAATACACAGACTCCAGTGAAGCAGAGAGATTTTGTTTGTGCCTCCATCTAACATTTGGAACATGCAATCTTACTTCCTGCAACAAAAGCTAGAGAACATCAAAAAGATATTTCTTATACGAGAGGAAAGAAGAGAGGAAGAACCACAAAAATTAGATGGGAGGTTGGGGCATGTTTTGCCATACACTTGAGAGGAGAATCATCAGACTACGCTGGCCTAACGCAATGGGATGCAACAAAAGGGAAACTAATGATTAAGCAACGTGGTTCAATTATTCTTCAAGGGATGTGGTAAGAGCTACAGAAAGCTTAAGTTCATTTGCAATTTCGTTACCTTGTCAACACAGTCTTAGAAAAAAATAATTCACACCTTGCAACATTTTTGTAGCGTCAATCCATTATCAGAGTCATCAACACAGAATATGAGTAGACACAAGAAAGACATACAGTAGAGTGATGTATACAGGGCAACTAAATCCACACTTCTTACAGGCAAGTCGAACTAGACATGAGTAGTAACCCAACAGAGGTGCAAAGGCAGTCACAATTCTTATGCACAGCTTACAGCTCATCCATTTCTGGGGGAATTTCCACATTTATCTCCATACTACCATGGGGCTGAATCAACCTGTGTATCTTGATCCGAATATTAGGATGGAACAATACCACGTTGGAATCAAAGACAAACTCTTCTTTTTAGGGCAAGAGGTCCAACAAGATTGAAATCCCAGCACTTTCTGAGAGGTTTCATGCTGCACAAAATCTCTCTCACCAAACCCAATGAAAGCCAACTAATTAGATCATCACACTCCTTCTACCACATGAACTGCCTTTGTTTGCTTCAGGCCAATAACAATCCACCTGCGATTAAGATTCTGACAATTGCTGCTGTGGAACAAAACCATAGCGTCTTTACACTGGACAGAGGGCACCTTGAGCCTGCCATGGATCAGATCCCAATAGGAATTTTATTTACAGTGCTATCATAAATAGCATTTCAATATGATATTTGCTCTTGCCCACCACCACACTTCTTTTGCCAAAGAAAGGCATGCATTTGATGAATTAAGCACCAGTTCCATAAATCTGCTCATTTTCAGGACAGCAGCAACAGGCACATAGCTCCTTGCTCATCAGCACAGGGCACCCCAACTGTCCTGCCCAACAGCACCTGTGTGACCACCGTCACAAAGCATGATTTCCTACCTGTCACAAACACAAGATACCATTGACTGCTAGTAACGGATATTCGAGCATGACCTATGCGAGGAGTACAGCACTCACAGGCTGAGTATCAGAGGAGACCCCTTTTCCTGTGTGATTACTTCGCTTCACCAATGGACAGTCACCACAATTTCCAAAGGCACGCTCAGGAGAGTTTCCACAAAGTATTAAAACAGCATAAAGTAAACATATAATTTACATTTACCCCAGTAAAACTCAAAAACACTTTTAATAATTATCTGAAGCTGCTGGGAAACATTTAGAAATGTCACAGAAAAAGGGGATCTAGCTACTGACAGAATACACAGGGTCTCACTGCATGCAAAAAAAACCCACAATGAACTTAACTGCTTGCATAAGGAGTCACTTCTAATTTCCAAAACGCTTAGAAGTGTTGTGGTACTAAATCAAGAAGTTTTTATGATGACCCATTTGTTATTCCTGCCACCTTCATTCTCTCAAGACAACCCCCAAATCCGTTATTGACATCAAGATAACATATCTACACGAGGCAGGGGCAAAAATATGGAAGACGGTTAGAAGATGCACTAAGGCGGGTGGGGGAGAAGACAGCAGTCCAACCACATGACAGCATCTGCAATAAAGCCCTTGGACATAAAACTGGCAGCCTGAATAGTTTAAGAAGCAAGTAAAAAGAAAATTTCTGCATGGAGAGAGGTTAAAAAAAAGGGGCGGGCGGGGGAGAGGATTTAAAAAGAAGCTACAGTCAGTTCAAAGCAGTGACATACTCTCAATGCCTCCTTTACTCTATTTTTCCGCCCAAATAAGATCTGAAAATTTCTCCAAACAACAGAGGACAAGGGGAAGCTAATGCCAGTGCAGAGAGTATCCTACCTCTGAAAAATCTCCTGCAGGGTTTCCCTAGTGAAGGCGTTGCTGTCCTGGAAGACATTGTTGAGGGCATGGAGGGCACACAGCTCCCTACGCTGCTTCTCATGGTAAATATGCAGTGGTGGTAGCTGAGGTGGCTCTGGTGATTCCGATTTGGTCTTGTCACCTTTCCATGGCACACAACTCATTTTCTCGCAGGGTGGACAGAGAGTAGGTGGTGAGAAA
>JAHREE010087150.1:0-10206 GCA_033628505.1 Tringa tobata | reverse complement strand
CCCAGTGCTGGGGTGCCAGGGTGCCCTGGGGACCAGGACGGCACCTCTTCTCTTGCCCATGCAGGTCCATAAGTGAGCAGGGCAGCTCCCACCTGACCCACTGCTGCCCTCACCCACGCTGCGATCATTTCTCCAGGGATCTCTGTTTCCTCCCTTATCATCTTCCCATCAAGTCTCTTCCCTCTCCTTTGATCCTTTTTCCCTCTCCCAGCTGCGATGCTCTCCCACTTGGCCAGCAGAGTAGCGGAGCTGCTTGTGTGGAGTGCTGGTGACATATTGTGGCTGGGCTGGTTAATCACACGTATTCCCAAGAGCTATCAAAGCTGGTTGGATACGAGGTCTGAACTAACGCCAAATACTCACACTTTCCCCCCAAAACCCACACAAGCCAGCAAGAGCTGTGATTATCCACCTGCTCTAGCCTCAGCCTTTATGGTGTGGTTAAAGGCTGAAGTGTGAAAGGTTCTACACTATTGATGGATAATTATATATATGCATGGAGCATTATTTAACACACTACCTCGACTTCAAAAATATTCTGATTTAAGCTTGAACCTGCTGATATTTACATATATAATTCTCAGCTTACCGCTGCCTACAGGCCCTGGAGTTCAGTAACACTCTTAATTAAGGCCCTGGTGGGGCTTGATGTTTAAGGCTATGCTTAAATCAATTGACTTAATAAAATTAAATATGCATAATTATTTATTGCTGACCAGTGCAGATACGTGTGGGTAATCCATTCTGTTCACACTCGCCCTACACACGTCTGGGGGCAAAGCCAGGCTCTGTGTTTAATCTGTGTATCACCAAGCAGAATGGTGGGGGCAGGCTCTCGGGTGCTGCAAGTGAGATAATGGTTTAACTGACATCATTATACTCATTTAAGGCAAAAGGACTTCTCGCGTGCTAAAGCACAGGCATAAATTGTTATAAATTAATTTATTTATTCATTGTTATCAGTTGTTCAAGCCTCCGTTTATGAACTTTACCAACCCAGAGCTGATACAGCCCCTGTCAGCAGGTCGAGGGCAGTCGCAGCCCCTGCGAGTGCTTCCAGCAGGACACGTTCAGGCCATGGCGTAGCTGCACAGAGGTACCCAGGAAACATTCAAGTCCTTCCTTGTGCCCTCCTGCCAAACTGATGCTTCAGAACTGTGGTATCAAGTCATTTAAATACTGCCAGTTTATGCAGCATCTCAGCTATCCTTTAATAGTATACTTTTTTTTTTTATTTCTCAGAAGAGAGTGGTGTCTAATCATGTCAGGATTTTCTTAAGTAATTCTGCCTCAGGGTAAAGAGCATTTTTTTTTATACAACAGCGATGGATCTATATGGCTTTAAGAGGCAGATTCTCCTAACACTCAGGGCCTGGCTTAGAGGAGGCTCCTGAACTGATTCTGTCAAAAAGCGTTTGCATTTTCTTCAGGGCGAGTTAGAAAAGGGAAAAAACCTAAATGCGTTTTGACATTTGTATTTCGAGTGTTATCTGTCAAATATGCCAGGACCAGATCACAAATTTCCTAAAGATTGTCATGGCTATCCGGCCTATCAATAGCAATCTGGAGCTCGGGTACGATCCGGGCAGAAGGCACGTTGATAGAGTGCGGTGGCAGATCTCGCATTAGGACGGAGGAGGAATAGGGGGCAGCTCACGGCATCTTTAAAATTGCACGTGGGTCTTCTCAGTAAGTGAGGTCTGACAAGCCAGTTTGCAACAACCAGAGAGGAAACAGAAACCAGAAGGTTGCCCGAGGCCATGGCACCGCTACCTGGAGCTGATCAGTGACTTTGTCACACAAGTCTTTCACCCCTTACGGTTTCTGCTGCTGTGGGCAAAATTACTCTGTAGGAAGCCTTGACCTTTCACTTCCTATTTGTACGTTATTTTGGAGCAAGGGATCTCTCCCAGTGCCCATTTCTCTGAAAGCAGCTAGGAGCAGAGAGACTATGCAGGAAAAGGGCAAGCCATGTCACGGGTGGCTGAGGGATGCTGAGGAGCGGGGCCGTCCCAGGATGGGTAGAGCCCTGGGACCAGCTGCAGCACCAGCCTGGCTACCTGCTCCAGCAGGACCAACAGCACTTCCCGAGGACATCCAAGAGCAGCCTCGCGTACGCCCATGCAAAATCAGTGGCAGCAGAGGACAGAGGCTGCCTAGATTTTACATCGCTTCATCTACTCAGTCCCCCAGGTTCGTTATTGATTCCACCTGTGACACTACTCAAAAGCCCCCATCGACTCCAGGACCACCCAGGATGATTTCTGATACTCCAGCAGCATCAAATGAGATCTGCTTCAAGGTGATCTGCCGGCTCTGCCTCTCCGTCACGCAGCGTGCCCTTGTTTCCACAGCACCCTGTCCTCATACTCCGTTCCGATAGCGTGTGGGGAGGAGATCTGTGGGTCCCGTTATTACGTGAAATTAAAATTCATTGTGCTGGTGCCCTGGGTTGAGAGACACAGGACTAACTTTTCTTCTAATACTGGGGAAAATTGTACTTCTAGAAGACTCTAGTGTCTGGATTTGTGAAAATATTTACTTTCTAGCCAGCCAGGCTCTGTGGGATTCAAGGTCTTGGTGTTTTCGAGCCTGGCCAGGTGCAGGGACAAGGAGGAGCAAGGCCTGGGCATTTGACCCAGGCTGGCCAACAGGATTATTTCATACTATGAATGTCACATTCAATATAAATTAGAAAAGTTTGCTGCGTAGCTCGCTCTCCCTTGATGGCAGTGGGTCCAGACAACTCCTTGCCCCGGTGCTGGACCCCTGAGGCCTTCCCTTCCTCCTGAAGCCATTGCGCTGGCAGTGTCCGCCATTTGCTGTCCCTGCTGGGAGTGCACAGCTTCCTACTGATATAACTGGCTGAGTATAATTCCTGTATCTTATATCAGTATCAGGATTAATACTGGTTCTTTAGTATTATTGTTAATTGTTTAGTCTTAGTCTATTAAATCTATTTATATTTCAACCCTTGTGCTTCCTTCTGTTTCCCGATTCCCCTTCCCGGGTGGGGAGGGGTCATCAGGTAATAGAATAATTGTCTAAATGACAATAGACTGTTATGGGTTTTTCTCAAACCATAACAGCTGGCTACATTCCTAGGCTTAATGTAGGATGGGGCACACCATATTAGCCAGATGGATTTGTAGACGAGGAACGCACAAATTGATGGCACACTGTACTCTAACGAGATAACGAAAATGCCAATGAGATGTGAGGCTGTGCAGAGGGACGTGAGTTGTTCCCGGGTGTATTAACAGTCAGGCTGAACTAGGAGGGAGGGGGGAAAGGTGTCGGTGTGTTTGTTGCTGAATGTTCTTGAGATCCCACGTGGTAAAGCGATGCGGCTCTGTTTGACCACGAGTGACATTATCCTTACTGTCAGCGTGCTGGTCCCAAGGTTTTCCAGGGATTGTCAATACCCTGAGTCCTGCTACAGATGCTGACAACCATTTAATTATGGATGCTTAATCACTGGTGGTGGATTAGCCCCGGCCACCTCCAAACACGAGCGTGTACGTGCAGCAAAAGCTGAGTTCCAGAGCCCAGACAGCGAGCTCCCAGGTAGCTTTGATTTCCCACAAGGTTGTCCCTGCACCATGAACACCTTTCAGTCACATCCAGGTGGATGGGCAAGGGCCTCACGAGGTGTTTGCTTCTCACGTAGCTAATCCTTCTTCAGAGCCAGGGCGGGACCTGCAGAAGATACTCTGCAGTGGACTGCATTTTTGGAGGGTTTAAGAGATGATTTGAGTTTACGATGAGTTGAGGGAGAAATTCAACGTGCAATATTGCAGGGGGCACCACGATGCCCCCTGTGCCATATGGCATGGAGCATATATGCCATATGCATTTTGCCTCCCCCAAATTTTCTGGGAAGGATGCTCTGCAAAGCACCGAGGCTTAAAAGCAGTTGACACCGAGCACCAGCCCCTTTTTTCTCCAAGTTTAATTCCAACCCAATCCTGGTAGCTCCTGCTCCCACAACTTCTAACTTATACTGGACACAAACACTAAGCTTTTGTAATCCTTCCTCTCCTGTGGGTCAAGATATTAATCACTGACACCACGAACAGGAATCATTGGCCACCACAAGATTGATGGAGTCCCCAGAGGGTAGGTGGGATGGCAAGGTGGCACACAGAATGACTCTTAAAATATAGCTACCATCTATTTCATGGTATTGATAGATCTGAATATCAGCTGTGTACCCATTATGAATAGTTTACTGAATTTAAGGGACTTTTAATACCCATGTTTTAGCTGTAATTCTGCTTTCCTACCAAAATCTAATGTCTTCTGAATCCTGTGCCACTGCTGACATAAACAGCTCCTGTTTCTTCATTCAAAAGAGGCAAAAATACCCCATCAATAATAAACGATATAAAGGGTAGATTCATTTTTTAGCATCATCAGGATACAAGAGCCAGGATTTCAAAACAACTGCAAGTGTTGTGGGACAGCCTGTGCTGCTGGGAGGCATCATTCCAGAGCGGAACAGACACATTTCTCTTGTTTTAAAATTAATTTTGGAATCAGAGGGCTTTACAGACATGGTAACCACTGGGAAGAAACCGTACAGGGTAGTAAGGGGCAGTTTGGTGACTCAGCAGGAGCAGCCCCAGAGAGCAGCAGGGATGCTTGCCGGAGCAGCGACCTGGACCACCCCAGGCAGGAGCAGCCCGAACACTCAGCCCTGGAACAAAAATCAACATCCTGGCTCTGAAAAGGCTCCCAACCCATCCCAGTGCAGCCAGAAACCCCCAGCCAGCCCTGCACCTCCCAGGGCTGCCCCAGCGTCAGCCCGGCACTGGCCTCCAGGCTGATGCAAACATCCCCGTGGGATGTGTGCTGACCTCTGGAGAAACGTGTCAGCGGTGGGGGACTGCACCGACAGCCTAAAGGAAAAATCAGGGCCAGGGCTGGGCACTTTGGGGCATCTCGCTGTCACCAGAACCAAATGCCAACTTCTCCCAGCTGCAGAAATGGCCCCTCAACCGAGATCCCAGGGTCCAAACCACAAGGAGCAGGAGCGATCTCATAACTTTAGGAACTCACTTCCATCAGAGCATCAACCAGGCTGAAAATGATGCCGACCACCATAAATACTCTGGGCGTCCTTCTGTCCAGCTGCAAATACACACAAAGCACGTTCCCTTCAGAGATGAAATCATGCGAATAAGACAACTCCAGAAATCCTCAGCAAGGTCATCCCAGGACATGCCGTAACCACCTCTAGTGCCTTGCTGATGGGTTGGATAAATCACACATCAGCTTTCTTCTTAGCTACTTGTGAAGCACCCAGATCCATGGGAAACTTGGGCTCTGCAGCCCCATAGGGAGATACCAACCCGCTGGGCAGGGCAGAGCTCGTTCCTGATGGTGAAGAGGAGGAATAGGCGCCGTAGGGGATGAAGGGATGCCCAGCAGCATGCTGAGAGCTGGGTGCTCAGCACCTTGTGCCAGTGCAGGACCATCCTCGTAGGCTGGGACGTGGTCCTGGCCCGCTCTGCCACCACTAGGCTGAGCCAGGGACTCGCAGAGGTACTTTGGTATCCGCTTGAAAATATATTAAAGCCCTTCCTCTTGATGGACACATTTGCAGTATAAATAGTTATGTCCTCTTTATTTCACTCTGAGGTTTAATTAATATATAAATCAAACGCTTATAAAACTCACAAATGCTTGGGAAGATGTAAAATTTAATTAGTTTGCCCACACAACTCCATATGTCAACTGTTAGCTCAATTACTCTTTGCCATGAAATACTGACTGCACTTTCCCATATTGGTAATTTCCCTCTATCTCAGAGTCATGGTTAATCAACACCCTGAACTCAACACACACTCTCGTGCTAAATTAAACATTGAGCGCAAGGAGTGAGAGCCTTCTTAATGAAATCACAGCTGGATTTTGCTCAGAAATGAGATCTTCACGCAATATTGGGGCAGAGGATAATCTCTGGGGTGCAGGGCAGGTGATCGCCCCGCTCCGGGATGCGCATCGGACCAGCTTGCAGGAGGTGCACTGCCGTGCTCACCCTCGTGCACGGAGAAGAATAAAATACCACGTTTTCTCACTGGAGGAAATATATCCCCGCCTGGGTTTTCTCAGGGTGGGAGAGGGATGGAGCAGACGCCGGTTGGGCTGGGACAGGGACGAAGCACGTGGCAGGGATGGGTGGGAAGGGGCAGGCAACAGATCCGCTGTGATCGCCTCACACACGTGCAAAGTGCAGGTGTGCAGCAGTTAAAAACAGCGACAAACTACGAGTTTATACATTAAATATGCATTAAAAGCACGTTTAGGTCAGCCCCCCCACCCCCCTCGAGTTTGGCAGTGAGACTCAGCACGAACCAGCGCAGCTGCTGCATCGATGCCCGCTTCAAAAAGTTTGAGTGATGATGAAATGTCAGAACTATCATCTGGGAAAGGGCCAGCAAACTCACCATACCACCCCCCCACAGTGTTCCCCTGTCCCCAAGGGCTCTGAAAGCCCCTTTGCTGGAGCTCCGTGGGGCACAGCCGAGATTTCTCCTGGCCAGGCGTGCCACGAGGGGACTTGGAAGTGACCTTTGCTGGCTGGTCCACATCTCTTGGTGAGCGTGGCCGCTCCTGGCATAATAGATGGCCAATGGCATCGCGTGGGGTCCTGGCCGAGCCCTTCCCACCGAGGATGGATCCTGCCCACCCGTGGGAAGCTGGGGGACGTGGCCGTGACCATGGCACCATGGCTTGTAGGACTGTTGCTGGGGAGGGGAGGAGGAAGCCGGTGGCTGGACGTGCTGCAGCAGAGGGTGCAGCAGCCAAGTGGAAATTAAGAAAGCCGTGAGGGATGCACTACAGCATTTTGTCGCCTTCAGGAGAACTCCCTTGGAATAAAGATGTCTCTAACTTTTAAAAACACTTTAAACTGAGCTCTTATTCTTCCCATTTGTGCTGCTTGCCCGTGTATAATTTTCCCACTTGTGCTGTGAATACAGACTATTTGTTTGCCTTAAGACTATTTTCTTACCCATTTTGCTTTCCAAAAGCTGGTGCAGAAGCAGAGCCTGGCTGTGACCACCGGGCAGGAGCCACCAGCACTGCCTCCCCTCCCTGTGCCTTCTACTCAGAGCTGTTTGCACGGGGTTTTTACACCCACTTTCCCTCCAAGACAAGGGACCGCTTGTCACTAACCCCCCCCAGGTTTGCCCCAGGGGTTTGGGTTTTCTCCCCTCCCTGTGAGGAGGGAGCTGCAGACCTCGCTGAGACGATGCTGGGAAGCCACAAGCCTTGGATCAAGCCCTCCCGGCTCACTGTATATGGTTCAAATCTCCCCTAAGCCCATGAGATCAAGTGAGAGCCCTGTTTCCCTGTGCACTGTGACTGTCTCCAAAAAAACATTATAATTTCAAGTGTAAAAGCAGTTTGGGGAGTGGTTATTGGGTTTTTTTAAGCTGTCCTGATATAAACAGAGCTAGAACCCAGATGCAAAATAAAATCATTTTCATCCTCTAACTTCTCACTTCAGGCAATCAGCTTGTTTCTTTAATTCAAATTAGCTCTTCATATTCAAGTCTCATTTTATTTAATCTTCTTTTTCAATTAAATTCAATTGTCTGTGATCTTCTTAAACTTCCTACGCCTCCCTGCATGGCTAATACAGACAAATTTTACATTTGTTCCTTTCACTTTCCTCTTTTTTTTTTTTTTTTTTCCCCAAGCTGGTGACATTTTGCTTCACAAAACCACCTTCTGGCAGAGACAACCGGGTAAGAGCAGAGCCACGGGCTCGCTCCGATCCTGAAGAGCCTCTGCGTTGCCCGTACACAAGCAATGGCTACTCAGATGGGGATGCTGGGAGGGGGAATATGTTTCCCACCATCCAGCTGCCTCTGCTCGATGTCAGGGTGTCCGTGTTCCACGTGGGCAGGGAGGAAACCCGGAGCCATGGGGCAACAAGGCCGGGGCAGGTTTTCCACCTTCATCGGCCAGCCCTGGGTTAGAGGAAATGGAGCGTCCCTCTGCTTTTTGAGGTGTCCCCTCAAAGCGTGGCCTTTATTTCTTCAGCCTTCCTAGAGGGCTAAAAGGAAGTGTTTCATACAAAGCACGGTGTTAAACGTGGGTTACAAGTACCTGGGGAAGTTCAGACCAGGCCACCAGGACTCAAGTGTCCGATATTTGATGCATTGCAATACCTGCAATGGAGCCACAGGGTAGCTCCAAGCTATACATTAGATGTTTTTTTCTTAAGAAACCCTTTCATGGAGCCTTTCTCAGGACACCCAGGACTCCAGACACACGAGCAGAGCCCACCGCCCCACATCAGGTCCAAACTTGTCCCTCCTGCAAGCCATGGACGAGCTCTGAAGTCCCACACAGGTCTCTGCAGACAGACCCTACCTCTGGTCAGGATGGGAGGACCTGAGGAAAATCAGGGTCATTCAACAGGGAGGGAGAGTAGTTGTCAGCAGGGAGGAGAATTTTGGGGATAATTTTGTTCACAGCTGTGAAGTGCTCAGGGAGCAGAGTGAGGAGACGATGCCAGGAAGCCCTTTCCTTGGAGATGGTGGAGCTACCACCCATCAAGAGAACGGCTGGCAGTGGGCATGCTTCGGACAACACTTAGAAAGGGATAAAATGTCAGAAGATGTGCAGAAGCCAAACCTCAGCACAGAGGTGATGTGTGTTACCAGCCACAGCTTTATCCAGCCACTTCTCCAAAACAAGGGTGTAAAAGGCAGCTGGGAACACCCTGCTCTGCCCAGCGGTCACCAGACCTGGCATTTGCAGGGAACATGCTCCCGTGGGATTCGCTCAGTTATTGCATTACGGGTGTTTGGCCGCTTTTAAGCCGCAGCAAAGCCTGGATGTTTCACCATCAGCGTCGTCACGCTGCTTTCAGGAAAGGTTACAGGAACCGGAGGACCAGTGATCAGGTGAGGAATTCAGTTTCCACCATCTTTTTTAAACACTAATAAATGCTTAGTCTCTCTGGTTATGATAAAAAGCTAGAAGCAGCCCCCAAGTGTATTTGAAAGATGGGAAGACCAGAAGGCAAAGGAAAAAGGCCCCCAATTTTATTATTTTGTATAATTGGAGAGCAGACGCTGTCTGTAGCACGCTGCCACTGGGGACTCTGGATTTTTAATAAGAAATCCATGGGGGAATTAGACGCCGTTTCCGTGGCGTTGTGGCTGATTTACAGGGATGCACCTGGAGCCAGAATCCACACCCCGAGTCGCTGTACTTCACCAAAAGCAAAAAAAAAAATTAGGCACTGTTTGTAAATCCCTGCAAAAACTGGGTCTGCAGCGGAAACAGCGATAGCCCCTTAATTATAGCAGCGCTTGTGGGAGCTGTGATAATTAGGAGTTTCTGGTGTTCTGGAAATCAAAGTGGTTTCTATTCTCTTCTTTAATTAATTCAGGCTTTTATCTATGAAAGTGGAGATGAATTAAGGTTCTGCTCTGGGTAAAGTGCAACCATGCTTCTGCAGCCCTGGCAGGGTGAAGCCACCAGACCCCAGGACTTGGGTGATGTCCCTCGTGCTGCAGCATCCCTGGCCTCCGGTTCTCGGTATTTTGGGAAAATGAAGGAGAAAGGCCAGAGGGAGATATGCCCCGAGCAGGACTCGCTGTGTCACGCTCATATCACGGGGACCCACTGCACAGGGACGTCCGTCCATGTGTCCATGGCAGAGGACAGACTGCCTGCCAGCAGGAATTCATGGGCAGCAGATAACAGACACCCAGCATTATCACCTCCCCACACTGGAGAGGGTGAGTCAAGCTGCGTGAAAATCACAGGATTGGTATAAAATCATGATTTTTTAATTTTTTTTTAAAGCAAATTAATGTTATAGGTCCCTTTTATTCCACTCTGGGAGGGGTTGGTTTCGGGAATTTTTCTCTGGCAAACCCCTAAGGGTGGAAAATCACATTGAGAAATCCATGTGACTGTCAGAAGATGACGACAGCAGTCATTTGTGGGGACTTGTGGTAAAATCATGCAATGTGACCAAAGTGGATGCCTTTGCAATGGGAAACTGCACGTACACGGGTGGCAGAGAGAGGTTTTTAGCTGTAAGTAAAGCCACCAGCTGATGGGACAACCCCAGCACTGGAAACAGGAGCATCTGCCAACTACCAGAGATGAAGGTAGCACACCAAGCCAGTATATTGCAATAAACCCACACAGTTAATTAATCAAATCCTAGAA
>JAHREE010087131.1:0-20656 GCA_033628505.1 Tringa tobata | reverse complement strand
TGCAGGGGCATCTTAGATCATCCAGTGTGGTGAAGCTGGGGGTGACTTTGAGTTGCAGGTTTCCAGCAAATAATTGTATTTACACGTGTGAGGGCCATGTATCCCCTTTCTGTGCCTGGCAGCGTGCAGTCACCAGCTGCTAGTGAAGATCAAATGCCCTTAATGTCTCTGTTCCACCATTTCTGAAGGGATATACCTGTGAGAGAGGAATGTCACATCTGGTAGGTGCCTAAATACATGAGGACTTTCTTGGTGTTCCTCTGCCTCTGGATTTCTCACAAGTGGTTCATGAGGCTCAGCAGAACCTGCTCTGGCCGTGGGGCTGCTCTTAAAGTAAAGCTGGTTCTTACACCTGTATGAAAAAGTACTTATAAAATTCTCTTTTCTTTCTTTTTTTTTTTTCCTAGGAAGTATTGTGAGTGTGGGCGATCCAAAAAAGAAGTACACGTGTTTTGAGAAGATTGGACAAGGGTTAGTACGTGCTCCTTCTCTGTCCTATCCCTTTCCTTATGCTAAGAAGGAAGCACTAAAACCAGGCTAAGTTATTTGCTGGAAAAGCTGTTGGTGGTGCTTCGGAGAGTTTATTTTGTTTGGTTGTTATTTTGTTTTCTTTTTCTTTTGTATTTTTTGGGGGGGGAGTGAGGGTTGGTTGTTTTGGTGGGTTAACCCCTGCTCTTATCCCCTTCCTGGCAAAGCCTTGAGTCACAGGGACTGGGGGTTTGGGTTTTGTGTGAATGTGTTTTAATGTAAGAAAATATGTCATTAGATGATCAGGTTGTTAAATACAGCTGCAAGCAGGGAAGGGACTGCTTATTTCCAGCATGCAAGACGGTCTTGAGATTACAGATTTGCTTTCTGAATGAACTCTCCTCAAAATGTGCCCCTCTTAGCAGGGTAGGGAGGGGGGAAATTGGGGTTGGGGAGGAGGTTGTAGTGAGGCAAATCAGTGCAATTCCCTGGGAGATCTGCCTTCAGCTCCGTGTGCTGAGGCTCAGACTCCTGTTTCCCTCACTCCAAAAGCCACATTTGTTTATTTTGGCTGATCCTATCTGCTCTGTCATCGTGTCGGGCAGCCCGCGAGCCGGGGCGGTGCAGTCACACCAGTTTAAATGGGATCAACTCACGGTCCTACAAGCTGTGCTAAGTTGCTGGTTTCACAGCGAGGGTTTGAATGACCACAACCTCCCTTATTAGGAATTATGTGCCCCATAAACTCTCTGGCTTCTGCTCCGACAGCAGTCTTAGCTCAGAAATATTTCAGATTATATTTACCACTGGAATTATGGCGTGAAAAGGAGTGGGACTGAGAGCACTTCAAAGAGACAAGTGGGAAGGGGCATGTGTTTAGCTCTCAGTTTTGCTACGAGGCACCAATAAGTGTTTGTTTTTTTTTTTTCCTTTTCTCTCTTTTATGTAGAGCCTCAGGTACGGTTTACACAGCAATAGATGTAGCTACAGGACAGGAGGTAAGTGCTACCAGAATTCCACAGCGGTGGATTTTGAATTGTGTGCTAAAAGTTCAAGTTGATGCTGCAAAATAAAGACGATTTTTCAAGGGTTCAAGACATCTCATTCCATTAATTTAGGCACTGTTTGGGCTTCTAGCCCTTCCCCCTTCTTCACTGTGATCTTATTTTTAATGAGCTATTTATTTCCTTGCTAATGAGGCACGGTCTGAGCAGAGACGTGGAAAAAAATTATTTCCAAAGTTTGGATTCCTCAATCATTTCATATTTGTGAAGAATCTTTCTGTGGCCACAAAGGCTAGGAGCAGATGTTCAGACAGATAGTTCCTCAGTAGAAGTTTCTCTCTTCATCCCCAAGATTCCTCCCAGTCCCCATTTAAACTCTTTTATATGCCCTCTGCTCCTTTACTACCTTCTACCTTCCTACACTTAACACCAGTTGACTTGCAGAGGAATAGTTCATTTCCCACCCTTTGCCCACTTGCTTTCTGCCCTGGAATTAAGAGACAAGGAATGTCTCTCTGTCTTATTTTTTTTTTTCCCTTCCTGAATATTGAAAAGTGTCCTGTGTATTTCATACATAATAAACGAGTAGTGATGGATACGGAAACATCTCCATCTCCGGAAACATTTATTGCTAGGTGGAGGATTTTTAAAGAGGGAAGGGCATGCATTATTCCAAACATATTTATGGAAGCCTGCAGCAATGCCTGTCTGCTTTACGTTTGTACAACGTCAGGGTTATCCATCAGCGAATTTCGTATCTGTGCTTTTGGATGAAACTCCTTCACCCCCTTTCCCAGCTCATGAAGAATTAATACAGTTTAATTGCGGACTCTGAGGAAGGGGTGCTGCATTTATTTTGAAGCAACGGGAAATTTTACAGGAGGAGGAACTCTTTCAATGGTTTTCTGCTTTCTTTCTGGACCCCTTTGGTGATGCCCATGTGAATATTTGAACCCTTATATTACAATAGACGTAAATCGTTCCCATTATGCTAGTGTGATCAGGCCCTGGATTTTTAATATAACCACAGAATCAGAATGATATGGGGTTAGAAGGGGCATCTGGAGATCAATTTAGTCCAACCTCCCTGTCAAAGCAGGGCCACCTAGAGCAGGTTGCACAGGAACATGTCCAGAGGGGTTTTGAAGGTCTCCAGAGATGGAGACTCCACCACGTCTCTGGGCAGCCTCTTCCAGGTCTCTGCCACCCTCAAAGGAAAGAAGTTCCTCCTCATGTTTAGGTGGAACTTCTTATGTTCAAGTTTGTGCCCATTTCTTCTTGTCCTGTCCCTGGGCACCACTGAAAAAAGACTGGCTCCCCCAAAGACACATACCCTTTAAGTATTTATAGTGTTGATCAGATCCCCCGTCAGCCTTCTCTTCTCCAGACTAAAAAGCCCCAAGTCCCTCAGCCTCTCCTCATAAGGGAGATGCTCCAGGCCCCTCATCATCTTCATGGTCCTCTGCTGTACCCTCTCCAGCAGTTCCCTGTCCTTCTTGAACTGGGGAGCCCAGAACTGGACACAGTGCTCCAGATGGGGCCTCACCAGGGCAGAGTAGAGGGGGAGGATGACCTTCCTTGACCTGCTGGTCACACTCTTCCTGATGCACCCCAGGATGCCATTGGCCTTCTTGGCCACAAGGGCACATTGCTGGCTCATGGTCATCCTGTTGTCCACCAGGACTCCCAGGTTGTTTTCCTCAGAGCTGCTCTTCAGCAGGTCAGCCCCCAACCAGTCCTGGTGCAGGGGGTTATTCCTTCCCAGGTGGAGCACCCTACACTTGCCCTTGTTGAGTTTCATATAAACGGCAGCTGTTTATTTTGTACCCTAATGCATGGGACAGTCTTAGATAAGGAAAATGCCCCCGAATGCACTTGGACCATGGGTCTGCCTCTGAACAGGAGTGAGGAAGTACAGGATCCTCTCTGGAGCTCCCTCAGTCTCAGTCTGGGATTTCTTTATCTTTTATTCTCCTCTGGTCTTACGTGAAGAGCAGCATGGGGGTTTTGTTTTTGTCTCCTTTAAGTGCTATTTGGCAGCCCCTGTGAATACTGTGAAAAACCAGCATGGTGTCTGGCTGTTCCTGCCTTCTCACGTGTCGGGATTTTTCTATAGTATCCCCTGCTATAGCATCAAAATGCTAATTGTAGCCATCCCTATTGGCGCGCCGTGGCTTGGTTCTTTTAAGCCTTGCTTTTGTGAGCTGGAGTTGCTGGCTCCCTTCCATCCGCCTCGGCCTCTTCCCCTGCAAGTGGCAGTTTCGTGAAGGCATAATTGCATTTCATTCCCCTTTGCCTAAATATTGTACCAGATACAGTTGGGGTCTAACGTCTGCGGAAGCGTTTCTGCCTCCCTGCTGGGCTGAGTGGTCTTGTTGACTTGAAGGCTTGTCTGAGGGCCAGGTGCTCTCAGGAGATACTGGTGGTGTGAAGAATGTAAGAATTGAAACGTGTTGTGCCCTCCTGTTTTCTGCATATATCCATGCAGAGTAGACATCCTAGAGCAGGCAAAAACCTCCTACCCAAAGGGCTACCACTGACAAATCCATCCCTGTTGCCCTTCAGTTATGACTGGGGATAAAGCTGAATCCAGGTCACTTATTTTCAGCCTTTTTATCTAAACACTGGTGCTTCTTTCCCCCAGGTCTTGCTGTGACAGAAAGAAATAGAATTATCACATCGAAGTACTAAGTTTAGGCTGCATTATTTGCCTCCTTCATGCATGGCCACACTCCTGTAGATTTATAGCAGCAGAAATTTGCACGAGAGCTGAAAAAATCACCAAAAAGCTTCCAATCAAAAATAAAATTAATAAGAATCCTTTTAAAAGTAAAAAAAATTTTGACGTATCAGTCCATACTAGATTAAGTGGATCTCTTCCTTGTTACCAAGAAGCTGTAGATGGAGATGGCTGTCCAACTGTGACATAAAGGTCCAGTATGAAAATAGAATCATAGAATGCTTAGGGTTGGAAAGGACCTTAAAGATTATCGGGTTCCAACCCCCTGCCCAGGGCAGGGACACCTCCCACCAGACCAGGTTGCTCAAAGCCCCATCCAGCCTGGCCTTGAACACCTCCAGGGATGGGGCAGCCACAGCTTCTCTGGGCAACCTGTTCCAGGCTCTCACCACCCTCACAGAAAAGAATTCATTCTTAATATCTCATCTAAATCTCCCCTCTTTCAGTTTAAAACCATTCCCCCTTGTCCTATGGCTCCACTCCTTGATCAAGAGTCCCTCCCCATCTCTCCTGTAGGTCTCCTTTAGGGACTGGATGGGCCTTTAAGGTCTCCCTGGAGCCTTCTCTTCTCCAGGCTGAACCCCCCCAACTCTCTCAGCCTGTCCTCACAGCAGAGGGGCTCCAGCCCTCCCAGCATCTCTGTGGCCTCTTCTGGACTAATTCCAACAAGTCCATGTCCTTTCTCTGCTGAAATAGTAATTCCTCTTGTCCTTTTTGGTATTACGTATCCTCCAGCAAGTCTGGAAATGGACTTAGCTGCAGGAACTCGCAGAGTTTCTACATGGCTGAGCAACCCTTGATAATAAAGTGTTTTCCTGCTTCATGTGGACGTGGGACTAAAATAATCGACGCTGGTACTGGCAGGTTTCTCAGGGACTCCTGTAATGATGCTTTATTTGGTCTTTCTTCACTGCAGGTTGCAATCAAACAGATGAATTTGCAGCAGCAGCCCAAAAAAGAACTGATTATCAATGAAATCCTTGTGATGAGGGAAAACAAGAACCCCAACATTGTCAACTACTTGGACAGGTATGTCATGATTTGAAAAGTTCACGAAGGGACTCAGGAAAACATTTCCTTGTCACTGTCTTAAGTGATCCTGACGCAGCTTAAAGCAGGTGTAGGACAACCTTGCACTGTTTAATGCATGTGGCAATTTTGGGGTGGGGTGGCTTGTTGGCCTCTCTCCATGTTGTAGAAGAAACATGTATCTGAATGGGCATTAGTGGGACATCTCCATTGTCTTTAGAGATGCTGGCAGCAAAGGCAGCAGCAGTTTGCTTTCAGGACATGTTTTTCAGCTCTCTCCTTTGCCAAATTTGGCACAGCAAGCCATTTCCTTCCTGCTACTAGTGAAGAAATAGAACTAATTTGAACTGTGTTATTTTTATTTTCTTTCATTTTCTTTCCTCTTCCACTGAGCGATGCTGACATTCTGCTTGCAGAGGAGCAAACTCCTTCCAGGGTTAGACAGTAATCTTGTCCCTGTGTCTGTCCACTGAGGTTTTCTGTGCAGTAGCATAAGAATGAAAAAGGTGAATGACATAGAATCATGGAGTCATTTTGGTTGGAATGGATCTTTCAGATCATCGAGTCCAACCATCAACCTAACACTGACAAAACCCATGTCCCTCAGCACCATGTCTGCCCGGCTTTTAAATCCCTCCAGGGATGGTGACTCCACCACTGCCCTGGGCAGTTTGTTCCAATGTTTGATAACCCTTTCAGTGAAGACATTTTTCCTAATATCCATCCTAAACCTCTTTGGCACAACTTGAGGCCATTTCCTCTTGTCCCATCACCTGTTCCTTGGGAGAAGAGACCGACCCCCCCTGGCTACACCCTCCTTTCAGGGAGTTGCAGAGAGTGAGAAGGTCTCTCCTCAGCCTCCTTTTCTCCAGGCTGAACACCCCCAGCTCCCTCAGCCTTTCCTCACAGGACTTGTGCTCCAGACCCCTCACCACCTAGGTGTGACCTAGAATCTCTTTTGGAAATCTGAGAGACTGTTTGCACACTTATTTGCTCTGCCTGTATGTCAAAATCTTATCAGCTGTTTCTTGAACAGATTTCTTTAGCGGGCTTTTAATATCTTAGCCAAAAAAAGCACTTCTTGTATACTGCAGCATCAGTTGCGATGCTGAATTCATACGATGCTGTGAGAAGAGCTACTTTGTTGAAGGGACAGAGAGTTTGCTGCTGGAATTCTGTGGAAGGGATGTGGGTGCAGGGAAGTGATGCCGGGCAGACACCCTCTTCTTCCACAGAGCAGAGGGCTATTACCTGTGTAAAATGAAACAAGTGGTAACGAAGAGTTAAGAATTGCATCTGGGCTGAAACTGGTTTGGTGGTTTTTTTTCTCTCCTGGCTGATTAGAGGCTTTGCTTTGGCAAAACCCATTTGAGAAGCACATTCTTCCCATTGAAAGGAACACTGCTGAGTACATGCTCTCACCTTGTCTACCCACTACGTCCCAGCTGCAGGCTGGCTGCACGTCCTGCTGTCTTGTCCAGACTTCCAGCAACAAAAAGCTGCTGCTTTTGTCCTCTGCTTTCTCTCACTACCCTTTTTCAGAGGGTTTAGCTTTTCTTTGAGCGCTGCGAATGGACAGAGGGGCAGCACGTGGGGGTTCTTGTGCCTGTTGTGCCCCTTTCAGCTTTGCAACTGCAGGACCCTGTTGCTGGGGAGCTGTGTCCCTCCTGCCTGGCCTGATGGGCCCCTTTCCTTCCTGAGCCCTGAACGGAGCTGATATTTGAACTCCTCTTGCTGGTGTCAGCCGACTGCTGTCACAGAAGGAAGTGTGAGGAGGGATGCGTGTGCCGCTGTGGGACCCAATTTATTTTTTGTGGTTCTGTTTTTGACAGTTTCTCCCCTCCCGAGTCCCTAATGGGAGCTGCAAGGTTGTCATTGGTATAAACCAGTGCTTCTCTTTGCCTCAGCTCCTGCCCTTATGCAAGGGTTTCCTCTGCTTTATTCTCTCTTATCTGCGTGACCTACTTAGAATCACAGAATGGTTTGGGTTGGAAGGGACCTTATAGATCATCCAGTTCCAACCCCCTGCCATGGACAGGGACACCTCCCACCAGACCAGGTTGCTCAAAGCCCCATCCAGCCTGGCCTTGAACACCTCCAGGGATGGGGCAGCCACAGCTTCTCTGGGCAACCTGGTGCAGGGTGTCAGCACCCTCACAGGAAAGAATTTACTTGTTTTTGGTTAAGAGGTCTGGCTGGTTTACTTTCCCCCCCAAAACAAACATCACTGTGCAAATAGCGCATTGATGTCTCAGACAGCTTTTCTGCTTCAACCTAAGTGACCAGTGTTGCACGAAGGTGTGCTGTGACACTTAAGATAATGACATGGCCTAATTCAGCTGTATTTAGGAGCTGAATTTAGAAACATCCAGCTCTGAAGACAGTGACGCTAGTTTTCCAGTGCAGACAAGCAGCCACTTGTGCTGAGTTACCTTCAGGAGGTGCCAGTTTCTTTCTACTGCATGAAAGAACAGGTTGGCTCAGCTTGTCCAGAGAAGTTGTGGATGTCCCATCCCGGGAAGTGTTCAAGGCCAGGCTGGATGGGGCTTTGAGCAACCTGGTCTGGTGGGAGGTGTTCCTGCCCAGGGCAGAGGGCTTGGAACTCAATGATCTTTAAGGTCTCTTCTAATCCGAACCATTCTATGATTCTAAAGAAGACCTCAGAGCCCAGCTTGTAAACTCAGGCATCTAACACGGGCAGCAGATGCCCAGTATTAGACAAAAATCTCCCACCCTTTGGTTTCTTTCTTTCTGAAGAACTCTCCTTAACCATAATATGACCCACAAACCCTCACTTTAAGTGGTAGCCACTGTGGCCCTCACCCCAACCCCAAGCTCAACTAGGGCTGAAAGGTCAATGAATAAAGCTGAAGATGTCTGAAAGTCATTCTGCAAGAAAACACTGGTTTCTTTCCAGGCTAATGTCATGTTTGCCTGTTACTGGTGTGGAAATCTCTAAAGAATGATTTAGCTCTTCTGAGCAAACCCAAAGTTTATAGAGTTTATCAATCAAATAGGACTATGACTGATTGATGTGTGTTTGTGATAGGAAGGGCTTGGTAGACACCTTCCTAAGGTATCTAAGTGGAAGCTGAGGAACACCTTACAGAAGTAGACATTACCTGCTCTTGCAGAAGGATGAAGAGAAAGCTGTAGACCACCTCCTTCTTCCTCAAAGACTTTTGTCAGCTTGTCTTTACTGCCAGCCCTCTTTTGGAAGGTGACTGTGGGTGACAAGGTGTGACACCGTGCTATGCCTGATGTCATATGCCAAGCAGCACGTAGGTGTATGGACTTCCTGATGGTATCTCTGGAACTACTGAGAGAGTGGTTTTGAGTCACACCTACAAGAAGGCAGCTCAGTGACTAGAGGTGGCCTCTGCTGCAGCAAGAGAGTGAAAAAAATCCCTGAGACAGCACAACAGCCTTCTGAAGTGACATTCGCTGGTGGGGAGCCACCATTAATCCCACCTCCCTGCGTATTACGTCAGATCAATCAATTATTGAGGTGCCTGGGTCTGGGCACATACCTTTGGCTGCTCGTGGCACAGCTTTGGTTCACAGTATGGTTCTTGGCTCACACCATCCCTTTTTGGCTGCAGAGAGATACCAGCTTGCTCCCAGCGTGTGCAACCTGAGAGTGTCACACAGGAGTGGTGGAGCCCATTCTGTCCCCATCCTCGCCGTCAAGTGGATTTGGGCTGCAGAGGGTGGTCCTGGTAATGAGGTGTTGTGATGTCCAGAGTAGCATTGATTTTTTTAGGGGCAGGAAGGAAGGGTGTGGATGGATTTGCTTTCAGAGTCCATTAGAAGGTAGATGACCCACAGAGCTGGCAGGAGTACTTCTGAAAGCAGTTCTGCTGCTCCTCTGTCACCCCAAGGGGCTTCTGTGCAGGTGATACTGCTTTTGGTGGCATCTGTGATGCTGGGGAGAAAAACTGCCAGTGCATCAGCTTCTCTTCCATAGCAGAGTTGCAGACCTGTCTGCTCTGGGAGTGTAGCCCTGTCCCTGGGCTCTGCAACCTGAGAGAAACTCCAGGTTCTGTCTCCCTACATAGTCTTCGGCGTCACCATACCAAGATACCATCTTTGTCTCCAATATTAAAAGCTCTCCATAACTGTAACATTTCTGTCTCAGAAGCTCAGACTACAGTTCTTATTTTGGGGGAGTTTTTTCACGAGGCAGTGTGTCCTTTTGGGGTCAAAGTGTGCTTCCTGCCCACTCCTGTGATGTCTCACTCATCTCTGTCTGCTTTTGCAGAATCACAGAATGGTACTTTCCAACGCTTTCCAAGGGACGTGCTCTTCCAAGAGACCATCTTTCCATGCCAAGTTGGGCTTAAGTTCTTTCTCCTTCACCATTACTTTCTAGCTAATTGTTCCCTAGAACCTGTCCTGCTTTTTCCTTTGGCTCTTAGCAAATTCACTCTTCATTAGGATCTGTGTTTCAAAGCAAAGAAAACATCTGCTTGATGAATTCTAGTGCCCACAGAAGCTTTTAATTAAATTCTCTGCCTTCCCTCTTGACTCATCTGTTCACTTCCTTTAAAAATTGGGAGGATAGGCTGAGAAGGTGGGTTTTCAAGCTGATGATTCCTTCCTTCAGGAATGTGTCATCCTGTTGTATCTGTCATGGAAGATTGCATTGATGTTTTTCCAGATGGGCCCAAAAAAGGCAGAAGTGGTTGGTGGTTTGGGTTTGTTGTTTGTTTTTTTTTTAAAAATGAGTTAATGCTGAAGTTTTCATCTCAGGTCTTCTACTTTTAGACATGAGCACACGACTTCCCAGCAGAGAAGAATATCCCCAATGGCTCAGAGAACTTGCCCTCATCTCAGCTGTCTCCTCCCCATCTTCCTATGGGCCTTTTTGGATGAGACTTGCCCCTTTTGGGCTTTCCTTTTTTTTTTTTTTTAAGTCTTTAGAGTTCCTTTTGCATCCAGCAAGATGTTCTCATTTGCCGTTACAAAGGGATCTGAATTTTTCAGCCAAAATCCCAAATTAATTTGGTTGCATAAAAAAGATCTAGGTGATTTTCAAATGCAGGATGCCTTAAAGCAAAGTGTTCTTTCTCAGTTGAGGGCAGCCATCCATAGCGTCACCCAGGATTGTCCCTGGGCCTCAGCAAACGTAGGTGGTTGCTTAGGACAGCAGGATGACAGTGGTGATGAAGAGCCTTCAGAAGCCATGCCATGTGCCGAATGTCTGGGCTGCATCCCAGATATTGGACCTCATCCTCGACCAGTAGCTCTTCCCCTTCTCTCCCAGTGGCAGCAGGAGTTCTAAAGTTGGGTCTTCATCTTAGTCTGGGCCGTTTCTGTGGCAGGAAAAATTCAGCCTTGCTTTTACAGCCAGGAAACTTGTAGCCTGCTCTTCCCTTACCTCAACTTTCTGCACTCACCATTCCCTCTGCTCGTTCAGGTTGTGATCCCAGAAAGTTCCACGTGTACCTGGTGCCCCAGTCCTGTTAAAAACGCTGCTCAAGCCTCATGGTTTCTCTGCACCTTCTAAGATGACTTTAAAACCCAGTGCATTCTGGCTGGGTAAACAGTGACACGCTCGTAATTCCTGATTTTAAAATCTGGTTTTGGCTCTTCAGTTACCTTGTAGGAGAAGAGCTCTGGGTGGTCATGGAGTACTTGGCAGGAGGCTCCCTAACAGACGTTGTGACGGAGACCTGCATGGACGAGGGACAAATCGCAGCTGTGTGCCGAGAGGTAAAGCTGGTGTTGGGAGGGAGCTGTGACTGGGATGGGGTTATGGGCTCCACCAGAAGAGCTCTCTCCAGCTTCTGTAACACAACAATTGCTCTTTCAGAGGCGGGATTTCATCCGGGAGGTTACAGCGTACAGTCCGAATTTAATCCAGCCTAATATAATTCACCCTAGAGGGAGGACCGGAATGCAAAATGGGGTTGGAATCCCCCTGGTTATGCCCGTTCTCCAGGTCTTTTGGAGCTAACTTGTCCTCTAGGACCTGCAGATCCGGGTGGGATATCCCTCTGTAGCCCTGCACACGCTGAATATGTGAAAGACTCTAAGACAGTAAGCCCTTGCTACTCAAAATGCACGTTGTTAGAGCCCATTAGTTGGCTAATTGTGGCTGGTGAATGATTTCATGCACAGTAAGAATATCTCAGTTATTTTCTTTTTTTTTTTTTTTTTTTCCAGTGTCTCCAAGCTCTGGAATTCCTCCATTCGAACCAAGTTATTCACAGAGACATCAAGAGTGACAACATCCTGCTGGGAATGGATGGCTCTGTCAAACTAAGTATGTGGGGAACAGTGCTGGGCATGAGTTGAATTATCAAGCCAGGCCTGTTAATTATCAACCCTGGCCCTGCTCTGGGCCAGGCCTGGTGGGGAGACTGGTGTTTGAGATGCGTGATGCTGTGGCGATGAAGAGGCTGTAGAAACACTCCTGTAGGCATTTTTGTGGCATTAGTTTTAATGGAGATTCACAAGAATGAATCCTTGTGAAGTGATACCAGACTCCAAGTGAGGTTTGGGGTTCGTTTAGCTTCGGGCCATCTGTTTTTGTGGACCAAAATAACAGTATTTTAATGTTACTCCTGTCTACAAAGGTGTGTTTGAAGGTGTAGGGCCAGAAGTCTTTGTTTGTGAGCAATCTCTTCCATCTGGAAAATACTGCGGGTACTTGGGGGGCAGGAGGAGTGGAGGGAGAATTGAAAAAGGTGTAAACTAGAAAACATTTAATCTTACACCGACCCAGACTGGACTCTGAATATTGTTTCCTGCTTGTGTTATCACCGGTAATGAAGACCTTGAGAGTGTCCTGCCCCTCGGGTGCTGAGGTAGCTGTTGTGCTTGTCGTTGCCCATGCAGAGATAAGTCTGGAAACCAGCAAATAATTATCTTCCACCTATAGCTTTAACAAAATTGTGCTCCCTTTCTCTTCCTCTCAGTTCTCTTGGCTGGCACCCAACAGGCATAAATAAGTCTATTTTTGTCGGCAGTGACAGCAGATATGACTCAAAATTCACACAGTGCAGATATGCTGAGTAAGAAGGTGGGGGTTTTTTTGGTGGGGTTTTTTGTTTTTTTTTTGCACATAATTGCTTTTTAGACTAAAGCTGTACTTTGGTACAGTCAGATCTCTGGAGTGTTGGTGATGAATAGCTCATCGGGGCCAAAGTGCTCTGTTCTTCTGGAATAACTTCTTTTGAGCACAGCGTGCAGGTACCGGGCTGGAGTTGGAAAAGTCCCCGTGGATATGATGCGGTGACCTTCTGGACTTGAGCTGCTTATTGGCTCTGCTGGAAATCTGCTCTGTTTATGAACCATATGTACCTTTCCTGGTTGTTAGCCTTGACGAAAGCTCAGCTAGGGCTCAGTTTGATTTTCATCATTCTGCCTAAAATTAAACCCGCGGTGCCGCAGGGGGTCAGGATGGGCAGCGCACCTTGCTGTGTTGATTCTGCTGGACTCACAAGAACAGAATTAGGGGTATTTTTTATAAGTCAAATACAAATAAGACCTAGGGCCCAGCAGTCTTTGTGTGAAGGCTCTCTATCTTTCTGTCTATTAAAAAAAAAAATAATCAGTATGGGTTTAGATACATTAAATTTATTCTGAACACCGTTTGCTCTGTAAAGCAAATCCTGTTTGAGGGATGATATATCCGCTGAGCAAGTAGTATCTTTGAAAATATCACGAGACAATATAGTATGTTGGTTGTGGGGGGTGTTTCTAGATCAGACTGTGCGTTAATTTCTATTTTCACATACCCATGGACAGTCTTTAAACCATATATTACATAGTGTATTACAGCTGTGCACTGCTGCAAACACAGTGTCTCAAACACCCTATACGGTTATTTACTGATGATCCCCATCCTTCACATCAACGAGTCAACATCTCCGTAATCTTCATGGCCTCAGTGAGGCAGATCTAGAAATTTACTTCTCAACACCGTCTTCTAGATTAGCCACAAAACACCCCCTCCTTTTACAGGTGCAGCCAGATGTTGGGGCAGGGTAACTTCTACTACAGCTCTGGCATCGGTAACCCGTGATTTTGGAGAAACTTGCTGATTTCTTTCTCTCTCTTCCCTTCCCTCTTTAATTTTCCAGCTGACTTTGGCTTCTGTGCCCAGATCACTCCTGAGCAGAGCAAACGCAGTACCATGGTGGGGACCCCGTACTGGATGGCACCTGAAGTGGTGACGCGCAAAGCCTATGGGCCCAAAGTGGATATCTGGTCGCTGGGGATAATGGCCATTGAGATGATTGAAGGAGAGCCACCCTACCTCAACGAGAACCCTCTGAGAGTAAGTGACCATCTTTTGCCCTCAGGTCTTAGAATCATAGAATGGTTTGGGTTGGCAGGGACCTTTAAAGATCAGCCAATTCCAATGTCCCTGCCATGGGCAAGGGGCAAGTTGCTCCAGACCAAGTTGCTCAAAGCACCATCCAGCCTGGCCTCGAACATTTGCTGGGATGGGGCATCCACAGCTTCTCTGGGAAACCTGGGCCAGGGTCTCACCACCCTCTGAGTGAAAAATTTCTTCCCAATATCTCATCTAAATCTCATGTCTTTCAGGTTAAAACCATTGCCCCTCATCCTGTTGCTCCAATCCCTGATCAAGAGTCCCTCCCTATCTTTCCTCAAGCCCCTTAGAGCCCCTTCCAGTACCATAAGGTCTCCCTGGAGCCTTCTCTTCTCCAGGCTGAACCTCCCCCCCAACTCTCTCAGCCTGTCCTCAGAGCAGAGGGCCTCCAGCTCCAGCCCCAGGATCTTCATGGCCTTCTCTGGACTCATTCCAACAGGTCCATGTCCTTCCTATGCTGGGGACAAAGTGCTATAGGTAGACCCGCTCTGGCAGGGGGTTGGACTAGATGATCTCCAGAGGTCTCTTCCAACGCCATATGATTCTATGCTTCTATGACTCCAAAGCTGGAGGCAGTATTCCAGGTGGGGTCTCATGAGAGCAGAGGGGCAAAATTCCCTCCCTCGACCTGCTGGCCATCTTCCTCATCCTGCTGGCCAGAATCACCTGCAGGCTCAGCCTTCACTGTGTCTTGGTGAAACTGGGCTCTAAAGGAGGCAGGTGAATCCTCCACTGTGGTTTCACCACCTGCAGCCTCATAGCTCCATAGATGTCACAGTGAGAAGATTGAGATAGTTTTAGTTAAAAGCCATAGTTGGGTCTAGGTAGCCGAGGTGTGAGTTCTTCCTGTTGCAGACCCTCTGGTCACCTCTGATGAGTTAGATCATGCACAGTCATAATGTCCCACTTTCTGGAGATGCTGGTAGAGGCGGATGGCACCAAAGCAGCTGACTTCTTGAATCCTTGTGCCTCATGAGTAGGGAAGAGTTCTTTCAGTTCAAAAATATGGCACACTGCTAATTCTATAAATAAAACTTTTTCCTGCTGGCAGGTTGTTCCGCCTTGCATGCTCCAAATTAAGCTGCAAGCTTAATAAGTCTTTAGACAGGGCTCCTGATGTCTTTCCCTTGTTTAGTTTTTAATGAGAGGGGAGATGCTGTCACTTTGTAACTGCACTTAATATAAGCCAGGTTTATGGCTTCTCCTTCAGCTGCACAGGATGAGGGGATCTAGAAAAATTCTGTTTCTTCTTCTGTCTCCATCTCTTGCACTGGAAGTGATTTTTGGGAGAGAAGCAAAGCAGCAGCAAAGAAGAGGGGAAGGAAAGAAAGTGGGTGTTGAGTTAAAAGGGGGTCATTAAATACCAGTACTTCGGCCTCATTTAACTCAACTTGTGCCAATTCCCAGGCTGTCAGACTGCTCCCATGGGATGTGCTGAGTGATGTGCTCCAAGGACCTGCATATTAACAGGTCTCTGACAGATTTCCGTTTCCTTTGAAAAAATCCATCCTGGAAGTTTCTTGCATGAAATCCTGAAATGGATGGATTCTGAGCCCTTTGATTCCCAGAGGGGTGTGCGTGTAAATGCTTCATCCCCAAGCAGAAGCAGAAACTGCTTGTTTCTGCAGGAGGTTAAAAGCTGCTTGAGGGTCTCCTGGACATCTTTTATAAGAGGCCAACTGCATCTTTATCGTACTGACTTTTTAGGCCTTGTGAGCCCAGGCAAAGTACCCACAGAACAAAAATCTCCCGTTTATTCAGGGGTACCTTCCCATGAGGATACAGTTATTGCAGAGTAGAGTCGTGCCAGTTAACTTCCCTATGTAAACACCGCCTGGAATGTTGTTTTTTGTCCTCCTAATCCCTTGAGAGAGCTGCAGGATCCAAACCCAGATTAGGAGGGTAAAACAATAAAGGATTGGATCCCATCCACATAAAAACGGGGCTGGCAGCCTTTCTGTTGGCTGAAACTTAAGCATTGATTAGTCACCCTGATAAGGTGGGCTTTTTTTCCTCCCCATTGAACTGGGGGGAGGGAGAGAAGAAATGGGTGTCTCTATAAATCCAGAGATGGAATCTAACCTTCATAACTCCCTGTTTCTTTGGTGCTTGTTTTTGCTTTAGGCCCTGTATCTCATTGCTACTAACGGGACTCCAGAACTGCAGAATCCAGAAAAGCTTTCACCCTTATTCCGAGAGTTCTTAAGTTGCTGTCTGGAAATGGACGTGGAGAAGAGAGGTTCGGCCAAAGAGCTGCTACAGGTGGGTGATGGGGAAGAGGAATGGAACGGGGTGATGGGGAATCAACGTAATCATGCAATGCCCAGCGAGGCCAGGGTCATGGAAAGATCTTGTTTGGGGTCTTAAATACTGCACCAGCTGAAGGCACAAGCCTAAGGTAACCTGCCAGGAAAAAAACCCCACAAACAACCCCCAAAACCTGAATCTATACTAAAATGTTAACAGACTACACTCTGTTTATGCTGTCCTTGCTGCTAGCAGCAGTTGTGCAGCATGTTCTGTAACCAGCATTATGTGTGCTGGCAGCCCAGAAAGCCAACCACATCCTGGGCTGCGTCAAAAGAAGTGTGGCCAGCAGGGCCGGGGGGGGATTCTGCCCCTCTACTCCGCTCTGGGGAGATCCCAGGTGGAGTACTGCATCCAGCTTTGGAGTCCTCAGCACAGGAGAGACATGGACCTGTTGGAGTAGGGCCAGAGGAGGCCACAGAGATGCTGGGAGGGCTGGAGCCCCTCTGCTGGGAGGACAGGCTGAGAGAGTTGGGGGTTTCAGCCTGGAGAAGAGAAGGCTCCGGGGAGACCTTGGAGCCCCTTCCAGTCCCTAAAGGGCCTCCAGGAGAGATGGAGAGGGACTCTTCATCAGGGAGTGGAGGGATGCTGATGAGGGGTATCAGTTTTAATTTGAAAGAGGGGAGATTTAGATTAGATATTAGGAAGAATTTCTTTCCTGTGAGGGAGGTGAGAGCCTGGCCCAGGTTGCCCAGAGAAGCTGTGGCTGCCCCATCCCTGGAGGGGTTCAAGGCCAGGCTGGATGGGGCTTTGAGCAACCTGGTCTGGTGGGAGGTGTCCCTGCCCATGGTAGGGGCCTTGGAACTCGATGATCTTTAAGGGTTCCTTGCAACTCTGACCATTCTGTGATTCTAATTGCTGTGCCCTGTGCCTGCCAAATGCTGAGCCCCTTAATTCCCATGGCTTCTTCACACAGCTGACCCTGATATCTGGATGTGTTCTTGTGGTCTGACCATACTTGTTCCCATTTGGACAGCTGGAGGGATTCTAGCTATTGGATGCTCTGGTTGTCTCCCTTCTGGTGGAAGGGTCACAAAGCTCTTTGGGATATGCATGGCTTGTGTTAACTGGAGCAGTTTGGTGTTACCACACTTTGCCAGATAATACACCTTACCAGACGTGATGGAACAAACCTTGTGAGATATCTTAATCATAGAATGGTCTGGGTTGGAAGGGACCTTTAAAGACCTAACCCCCGTGCCATGGCCAGGGACACCTCCCACTAGACCAGGTTGCTCAAAACCCCATCCATCTGGCCTTGAACACTTCTAATGATGGAGCATCCACAACTACTCTGGGCAGCCTGCACCAGTGTCCATCACCCTATCAACAGTTACTTCACTGAAAACCTGGTGTCTTAGTCTGAACTTGGGGTGAAAGGGAAGGGTGAAGCTGCCAGGCTTGTTCCTTCTGTCTAATTTTCCACGGGGGTGGAAAATGTAGATCTTTGTAAAATAAATCTGTGATCAAGGGCACTCAGACCTCAACTGTGAGACAATTCCTGTTTTGTTTTCCCTTCTTTCCACTAGTTTGTGTAGCGGATGCAGTTTTGGATGTGTTGCTGCCATATGACTCTCTAACAAGGCATTAATCACTGGCAGAATGGCAGCAGTTGAAAGATCACTTTTTCTCCTGGACTTCCCAGCCCCAAAATACTAGAAAGCAGTAATCTTCTGTTCCTTGGAGCAAGAGAATGTTTTGACTGACATTTCTGCCTGGTTTTATCTGCCTTTTAGCCTGATCCTTTTTTTTTTTTTTTCTTCCATCTCTGAAGGACATTGCCTTGGGTGATTGATCCCTTCTGATGCTGAGGAGTCCTGTGGGATATAGTGCCTTCTTGTTTTCAGAACTTGCCCTAAGTTCCCTTGCACTCATCTGAGAGCTGTTTAATAATCAGTATTGTTTTACTTAAACAGAGCATCTTGTGCAGGAGACTGACTGAATGGTTCTGTGTTGCTGCTCTCCTAAATGCCAGCTGCTTTGCAAATTTCTAGTACCCATAGAAGGCCAAGGCAATGCTTCCACCAAACCTGTGATAATAAGGAAGAGAGAAACGAGAGGTGATTCCTGAAGGAAGCCCTGTACCCTGTGTTTGAACTGCACAGGGTGTTTTTTCTACACCTTCCTTCCATACAGAATTCCAGTGTAGATTTTGCAAGAATTTAAAATTCACTGGGGGAATTTGCTGAGTTTTGCTCAGTCTTGAACATGTACAGTCATTGGGGAATTTACATGTGTTGGGTGCAAATCTCCCCATCACCTTCAGGCAAGCCCCAAAAGTTTGAGACGGCAACAGCCCTTTCGGTTTCACCCCTTCAGAGATTAGAGTAGGTTCTTAGACTTCACATGGGTCTGGGTGCCAATATTTTGAGTAGCCACCAGATTTCTGGGGCGTGTTCTTGAAAAATGTAACCCTTTTTCTTTTTTTTCTTCTTCCTAGCACCAGTTCCTGAAAATTGCAAAGCCTTTGTCCAGTCTCACTCCTCTGATTCTTGCAGCGAAAGAGGCGGCCAAGAACAACCATTAAAAGCAGTGGAGTTGGCACAGTCATCAACGTCAAGACTTTTAGGTGTTTTTTTCAGAGACTGAAATTATTCAGGATTATCTGCCCCTCTCCCCTTCTACTCCTGCTTCACAGGGGTGTTCTTAAAACTTTGATCTGCCCCGAAGGGTGGCAGAAGTTTTGCTCACTGAATGTGGAAGGGCGCCCAACAGGGATGCTCCTGCTCTTACGTAGGGAACCGTGATGGGGGCGAGAGGGGAAGAGTCTTTTCTGTGGTTGAGAAGGTCTTTCTGAGGACGTCTTAACCTGACCTACACGTAGCGAAGCCAGTTGGTTTTTCTGTTTCTTACTGTTGCTTATTTTAAAAAAAAAAAAGAAGAAAATAACATGGAGCCTTAGACCATGTTTATCTTAATAAATTAAATCTTTTGCTGGCTGGACTCTTCCTGCTTCTGGCAAGCTGCTCTTACACCGCTGAGGCTGCTCTGTGCTTTGGGTGACTGGAGGAGGCAGCAGGAACATCAACAGCTGTAGCAACTGAGAGGGGAAGGAGGGTGTGAATATGCACATCTCCTGGAATGCCTGCTGGATGCTTCAAGGGAGCGTGGAGAAGGCCTCTCTGTGCTTCCCGCAGCTGCTGGAGAACTTCATTCACGGATGATCTTTTTTTTTGCCAAATTGTGCGAACTGGGGACACCTCTCCCCTTTTAGTTTCAACTCCGCTAGTTAAATCTCAAACATTACTGATGTTCTAGAAGGTAAATTTGCTGGGAAAAAATTGACAAGAGAGCTCTTTATTTTATCAGCTCTGTGAGGCTTCTTAGAGACCCTTGCCCTGTATGATAAAGCAAGCAGAGCAATTACTGTTATAAAGATAAGATTTGCCTGCAAAATTATGTTGATGTTGTTTCTTAGAGCAAATCCAGTGGAAAACAAACTGATCGTGGATGCTGCTTTCTTGGAGACGTGGGGACGTTAATTTTTTTTTTGGAAATTATAGTGGTTTCTTTATGCTACTGATTCCTTTGGTTGCTAATAGTCTGTAAAACAACAGGAAACCTGGAACTTCTAGAGGGATTGGTTGTAAACACTGGGCTTATGTTCAACTGTATACTGATTTATTTTTTTTTTAATAAAATGAACTGCTGCGTTTCTTAACTTGGGGCTGAGGAAGGATTGGAGAATTCACTGTATCCAGACAAATCCGTTGGATGAGGTTATTGTTGGGGTCAATGAGTGCTTGAAAGTGTTGAGTGAAGTGGTACAACCTTGTCTCTTTACCCCTTCTTCTGCAAGTGGCTCTCAACTTTATATGTAGAGAAAATCGATAAAAGATCTATATTATAACTGGGGGAGCTTCTTTCTCTGTTCTGCTTTGGTCTTTTTTGGGGTGAGTTTAAACCCGTTCTGGAGCTCATCTCCCACCAAAGCCCCCGTGTTGCACAGAAACTCATTCCTGCTTCTTGCTGAGACCTGCTGTGGGCTCAGCCCTTTCCTCCCTGCGCCTGGGTTTTAATTCAAATATGTTTTTCCTGTTTGCTTTGCTCCACAGTTCGTAACAGCTCTTACACTAGTTTGACCGCGTGTAGATAGAGTTTGTGAGCTCTGTGGGTTTTGTGAGGTTTGCTTCTGTGGTGCCACTCATCCTTTGTGCTCCAGGATGGTCACCGTTTGACACAAGGCTGAAGCCCGTTGCCAAAATCTGCAGCCTCTCTCCCTTCTTGTGTCTATATTTCATCTCCCTGTAATATTAAGAGTTTCCCCTCGCAAAGCTTGTGTCTAAGAATGAATTCCTTGGGCAAAACCATGAAGCCACCAGCCTGGAGAGAGATATGATCTGTTGATGAGCTTAGGTGGAGATTGTGCAATGGAAGGCCACTACTCTTGATTAATTCCCTTTGATAAGGACTTTGTTTATGTTTCCTTTGGAAGATTCGAGATGGCATACATGGGAAGAAAGGAATTAGGGGCTAGATCTCACTTGATCTAAAATCTCATATGCCTCTGGTTTTAGAGATTTGGCAATTGACTTTTTTTTTTGACGGCACAGGATTAAATCCGATCCACAAATGTGTTTAATGTCTCCAGCTTCTCTTTAACTCCCTTCCCCACTCCTTCTTCTGCATCCCATTGAGTTGTGAACCCAGATATGCCTTGGGGCATATCTGTGAGCACGCACGTGAACTTATTTTTTCTGCAGCAGGATTTCTGCTAAATTTCCCCAAAGAAGGTAAAAAAGGGTTATTTGTATGTGTTTA
>JAHREE010087127.1:0-17797 GCA_033628505.1 Tringa tobata | reverse complement strand
CCTGGCCCGGTGGCTGTCCCAGTGTGTCCCCCACGAGCGGCTGTGCAGACCGAGGACTGAAAGTGGTCTCGCCTCGGAGGTGTTACAGCCTTGGCGTTCACCCACCAGCCATTGCTCACAGCAACTGGGCAGTGTAAAACCTCTTTTCACAGAGGAGGAGCGCGAGGCATGTCTGCGCTACAGTTATTTTAAAAATAAAGATGACACTGTCATTTAAAATTAGGTTGGTTTTTGATGTGTGCAGGCTCCTTGTTCGTCAGTAGATGTTGGGAGGAGGAAGGGCGTGTGTGCTGGCGGGAGAGAGGGAGCGCGAGAAGCTGGCCGGGCTCCAGCGCAGATAGCTGGCGGAGGAGGATGTGCGAGCTGTTGCTCAAGCATCCTAGAAAACTTTAGGGGAAGTTCTTAAACTAGTAGAAGTTTTCACTTTTAATCAGTCACTTGAGTGGTCTGACCATATGTGCTCTGCTGGACTTGCTTAAAATGCTGCTTTGTGAAACTTTAAGCGCTTTAGTTATTCCAAAAATGTATTTTTCTAAACCAGTTGACCTTTAGTTACATTATTCTAGAAGCTGCTGTGTATCTAACATGCTTTGTTCCTCATCGCTTCCACCCACCCCCTTATTTTTTCCCCCAGAACTCTCTGCTGCTCAATTTCCTCTTAGTGTTTGGACATGGTGGGTTGATAGTTTGGCCCAGGTAATTTTTTTCCTTCGTTTGGCCCAGGTAATTTTTCCCCGAGGTGACGACCACGGCGGGTTATGCAAGTGCGCTGAGCTAAGCAGCCCAGCTGGCTGGCGGGCAGCCCGGCCGGCCTCGGCTTCGGAGCCTCTGGGGAATGCCTGCACTTGTAATAAAACGTGGGCTTGTTTTTAATTAGAACCATCATTTAGTTCAGCTTGGAGAGAGGCAGAAGAGCAAGGACCCGTGTAGAGGATTCAAGCCCCCAGATGCTTCACTTTTGATAGATTTATTTATTATTTTTTTTCCCCTTTTAATCAGACTCAGGCATTGGTGTAAGTTCTGAGCTGAAATTTCTGCTGGAAGGAAGAAGGAGGAGAGGGAAAAGAGAGAAGGGAGGTGGGGGGTGGCTCCGACTGCAATGCATTAGTTCAGTGCTGAACAGTATGTTGGGAAGGAAGGAGGGAAGGAAGGAAGGAAGGAAGGAAGGAGGGAAGGAGCTGCCAGGGACCCTGGGACACCCTCTTCCAAATGAACAGCCCTTGCTTGAATGACATAAACCAGCATTTCGCAGCGGGTTGCTGCTGCCCTGCCAAGTCTTTCGCTTGGGAAGTGAGGCATATTTTTTCCTCCCCTCCCCCTGCAGGGAGGTTTGCAGGGATGTGGGCTGGGAAAGATCTCGCTCCTATCTGTGTCGTTCTGGCTCGGAGAGCAAGGAAGGTTATTTCTAGCCACAACACAGTGCAGCCCAGCTCTGAAAATCCTGCTTGTAGTATGAAAACCTGGCTCTCGGACAGAAATAGAACAGGGTTGATAAGGCAGAGCCAGAAACAAGGGCTGATTTCATCAAGGTTGCCAGGTGTCCTGCTTTTAACAAGGAAATATGCTTTTTTGTACATGAGCCTTCCTGCTCTGTGCTCTCCTGGCATCCTGTGGCTGGGCTGTGTCCCAGCGTAGGAGCCCTGCAATGGTGTGCCAAAGCTCGCTCAGGTGCCGAGGATCCTGGCGTGGGGTGGACCTGTGCCCATCTCACTCTTTTCTTTTTCTTTTTCTTTTCCTTCCTTCCTTCCTTCCTTCCTTCCTTCCTTCCTTCCTTCCTTCCTTCCTTCCAAGTGCCCAGAGGCTCTGGGCATTCCTGTGCACGCTCTGGGGACGTTTCTCTGCAGAGATGGGACTGAATAATGTCCTGGGAACCTGCAGCCAAGAGAATAGCCCCTGCCCTTCTGGGGTGTCTTGGTGTGGCACCTCATCACGTACAGCTCTGGGTGTCAGCAGACAGGTTTTGGTTTGAGGAGATAAATGTCTTCCAGTCAGAGAAAACGTGCCACCACTATCTGCTGAAAGTAGGCTTGAAAATACTGGTTTTTTACTTTCTTTTTCTCCGGAATTGCTGTGGAAATAGTGAAGCATTTGGTGGTAAAAACAGCAGAAACAAAGTAACGCCTTTTGATCTTTTAAACTGAATGTGCTTAATAATTTGCTGAAGTTTTGCTCTCTTGAAGTCACTTTGGGTTACTCAAGATCTCCATGAAAAAACTATTTATCATCATTTACAGCACAGAGGGGGTTTTTGTGTGCTGCCAAAGCTGTGAGTGAATGCAAGACTTCTCTGGCCTTCTCCTGAGGGCACCTGAGCACTGTGCGACACCATCCGGAAGGGATTTTGGCCCAGGCATTGCAGGATAATGTTCATAAACCTCTTCCTTAATGGCTGCTGCTTCTCGAGCTTCCAACTCCTTGTGTAGGATTGGAAACTAATTCTCCAGGGGACAGGGACCGCGGGGATCAGGTACGTCATTGGTGTCCAAGTGGGGAAGAGGTTAAGAGAACAGCCTTGTTCCAAGTGGATTTTCTGTTGTCTCACGCAGGGCAATGAAATGGGTAGGAAAAGGGATGTACAAGAGTCCCAGCACGTGGTTCCCGGGGCTGGGCTGCAGCTTTGGGGTGCTGCCGACACCACCCCGCCTAGAGCCATCTGAGTCAGCTGGAGTGACTGGACTCCAGTCTGCATGCTGGTTTTCACCCCGTTTTCCCTTTTCCTTTATAAAAAAAAAAAAGTTGCAAAACACCCGTGTCAAATGTCTGTGCTGCTCCTGCCCATGGCTTCACAACCTGTCCCGGGGTGGCTGGCAAGCCAGTTGGGCTACCAATTCTGAGGGAATATAATGATTTCTATTTATACTCTTTTGGCTTGTGCATCTTCTGAGCTGAAAGTTGAAAAACTCGCTCAAGGTTGTTTTGAGGATTTCTGAATATGAATCACGAGGAAATTGCATAACGCTGCAGCGTTTCCTCCTATTGCTCAGGGGTTTAAACACGGCGCTCCTCCAGGGAGACCGAGGAAATCTGGCAGGACTGGCCTGTTTGGACAGTGCTGTTAGTCTAAATAGAAAGTCTGGGTTGAAGGGTAGGTCCCAGCACTAGCAGAAGGAGCCCAAGGTGGAATCTTCCGTGCAGGGCATGGCCTGGGTGACTGAAACGGTGGGTTCCTTCTCAAACGGCAATTCCTCTGTCTGTGGCTGCAAAACAGGGCTGCTGGTGTTGGGTAAGGTGTTCTGCAAATCACTGCCACCTCCCGCCTCTGAGAAGCTCCATGGTTCTTTCTTCTAGATTTTAGCAGATTTTAGGGCAGAATTTCATGTTGATGTTGGAACCTGGAAGATTTTGGGAACTGTGCTGAGCGCTGTGCAGCCTCCAAGGGACACAGCTTAGCTTGGGCCATTTTGAATTTTAAATAGTAACAATTAATAAATATTTTCATATAAAGGATGTGTGCACTCATACAATTGCCATATGAAAGCACAGTTAATTTAATTGTGGAGGTTAAGAGACATCATGGGGACCCAGTATGAACCCTGAAATGAGGAAATAAACATAAAATTACTCACCATCTTCTTTTCTTAGTTCCCTTTCCAAACCCCAGCTACTTCCTTTCCCTTTTCTTTTCCCACAATCCAGATTCATCCCAACCATCCCATGCTCAGGTGTGCAATTTTTTTAGGATCAGGTTGGAAAAGTGAGGGATTGGATTTTTTTTGGTCTATCTGTGCACAAGCAGAAGATGGCACCAGGCCATGAAAAGTGGCTATAGAAGTATTTCATGCTACAGGTGGTGGCTGCTGGAGGGTTTTTGGTTATGAAAATCCACAGTTTATGTTTTTATTACCCTCCAGTGTAGGTATTTATATGTAGTTATGACAGGGAGGAAGTTTGAGGGGGGCATGGAAAGGGTCCAGTGGTCATCATGCCTTCTTCTGCCCATACTTTGGTCCACGTGGTGTTGGAGACAGGAGTCAAGGAGCAGGGCTTGGCGTTGTTCCTTGGGTGCTCTTTCCTGGCTAGCACACCCTTGAGCATCATGGGCCTCTTGGTCATCTTGGTAAAACTATTGCCTCTGCAACATATAATGTATATTTGGTGAAATATTTCACCAGGAAGAATTAACTTGTTCTTTGATAAATTGTCTTCAATATGAGTTAATAATTGAGCATAGTGCAAGTGTTCCGGGGGAGAAATTTTAGCTTTGCAGGAAAATTTCAAAATAATAATGAATTGCAATTTCTGTTGTGCTCTTTAAAACTCATGCTTCTGGATTACTTACAGATGCATCTCATAATTTTTCAATAATAGGGTGCAAAGGCATTGTTTTAAGCCTCTGAATAGCAGTGATTCTGCAGAAACGAAGCACCAGTAACTTCCTCTAAAACAGGTACAATCTGGTTTTGCTCAGGATATGTGAGCAGCTGCAGTATGAATTTAGAAAACTAAGTTCAAGGCATCAAGGTCTGCACATTTTGCACTAGGATAATGTATATTTTTTCTATTCATATCACTTCTGAAACTGCCTAGTAAAGACTTTTTGGCTCCGGAGATACAATCAGATGGGACTAATTAGTGAGAGCGTGATGTTGGAGCGATCGGGGTGCTGCAGGGTAAGGATTTGTCTCCGGGTTAGTCACTAGCCCCACTTTGGGTGAGTTTTATAACAGCCTGTTCCCACGGGCGGAACGCGGGACACGAGCCCTTCGCCGCCCAGCACAGGTTTTACTCAAATTTCCAACCCCTTCTCCATGACTAATACTGAAAAGTGAAAGAAGCTTTTTACTTCATGAGAAGCTCTCTGGTTTTGGGTCTGTTTTCTCCGGAGTGTGTTAACAACAGGAAAGCGGTGTGTGTGCAAATATAAATGCACCTGTTTTATGGTCTTTTGTCACCTGGCTCTGTCCTGGGCAATGTGTGTGTCTGTGGGACGGCCTGTCTGTCCCCGTCCTGTTGTCAGCACAGCCCCACCATGCTGTTTGTGCACAGATGTGCAAGAGAGAGGATTTGGGGAGGGGGAAAGAAGTATCTATATTGTGGGAGGTGTCCCTGCCCATGGCAGGGGGGTTGGAACCCCACGATCTTTAGGGTCCCTTCCAGCCCCAAACCATTCTATGATTCCATTCTCTGAGAGACTTGCAGGCAGAGGTTTGTGTGGCTGGCAGACAGCAGTGGATGGTTGCCTGTGCTGGATTCAAACATGGTGAAGGAGGACTAACTGTGGTCGCCACGCTGGCTGCACCCACAGACTGCTGCAGTGGTGGGCTGAGATTTTCCATATGCTGGATTTATAACTTTCTGCGGTGATGTAAAGATGAATTGACAGCGTAATAATGCGGTGGAGTTCCAAGGAGGATGGTGTAGGGTAAAAATGCTCCTGTCTGAACAATCTGTGACTTAATTTTTGTCAGTAATCAATGGAGACTTGGGTTTAATGAACAGTAAGAACCTCTTTAAGATTCAGCACCCTTTCACAGGGGGGAAGGTTGGTCCATCAACTGGCTGACTTGCATAAGAGCCTTAATCTTAAAATGCATCCTTGTGCTTTAAGCCCTGCATATTATCAAAGCTCTTCTGGAAAGAGTGGAATATTAATATCCGTAAAGGGGAGCTGGGCAGGAGTGACCTTTGCCGTGTGAGACCCCGAGGGTCTCTGTGGGCTGGGCCAGCCCTGCTGAAGGGCAGGATTTTGACAGTGGGGCAGATGTCGGCCCTTGGGGTCACTCTTGGACCTCTTACACAGCAGGGCTTTCTTCAAATTTGGAAACTTTCTCTTATCCTAAAAAATCTCTCTCTGTAAAAGGCTTGAGGCAGTGTAGAAAAAGAATTTCTTTTTAAAAGCAGTGTTTTTCTTGGAAAAGGAAGTAATATTATAGAATTGGGCCTGGGTTAAAACCCTGATGTTGTGGAGTGTTCTTAATGGATTAACACACTGACAATGGATAAAAGGTTTGTCCTTAACAAGATGGATGTAGGATGACAGTATCTCCTTGTTTTATGGTTGCATAGTTGACCTCTGCATGAAATTTCCTTTTCACTGTGTGCATACTTTGCAATTAATGGCATAAGCATATTGTGTTTCCTTGTCTGTCCTTTTCCCTTTTTTTTTTTTTTTCAAAGAACAGTCTCTGATGATTAACAACCTCTCTGTTGTTTGGTGTAACCAAACGGGAAGAGCGAATCTGCAGGCAGACACATTTTTCCCTGTCACGGATGCGCTGTGCACCATCCCTTGAGCTGCATGAGTGGTCCCTCAGGCCTGGGCAGCAGAGGAAGCCACTGGGAGAAGGACAGGAGGTAGAATCTGGGCCAGGGAGCGTGTCCAGTGCTGGAGCAAGTGCCTGAAACCTGGGTTGACCCAGAAGAATTGGAAAATATTCAGGTGTCCCCAGCGCAGGAGCTGGTGTGCATTCAGCAAGGGCAGTGGCCGGGCTGGGACCGTGGCCTCGGGAGAAGCAGGGGGCTGGCAGGGTGGGCTTCTTGGCTAATAACCTGGCTGTAAGTGGAAAGCAAAGTTTTAAGAGCCGGGTCACTTTTATTGTATATATTATTAACCTACGTGTCTGGGGTGAGCCAGGGCGGAGTGATGGGCTTGAAGGATCCTGAGGAAGGGCCATCTGTCTCCAGGATCAGAGCTACCTCAAGCTGTGTCCCTGGTCCCCTCGATGAGTCCTCGACAGAGGTGCTGAAGTTGGAGAGAACTTCTTTAGGGAAGGTTGACTTCGTGGCCAGGGCTACCAGGCGGCACCCCTGGTGGAGGAGCCCGCTGTTGGTTTCCTTCCCTCTTTTCACTTGTTTTATTTTCTTGGTATAAACACTGTTCCTGGAGGAAAACTCACTTGCTGACTACAGCTGGTTTTGCTGCTGAATCATCCCCCAGTTTCCAGATGTGAGGAGATGGATTTCTCCTGCAAACAAAAATCTCTACTTTGTTGCGTAGCTGGGTGCCTGGGAGGAGGAGAGGGAAGGTTCTCCTTGGGAAGGGTTCCAGGAAGAGTGGGAATTGGTGTTGAGGGGTCAGTCTGTGCCCAAACTCTCAGTTTTGAGCTACACCGTGAGATCTGTGCTTCCCCAAGAGCGTCCTGGGTGGTGGAGCTGATGCACCCCCCCGGCTGGTGCCATGCTGTGGGTGGCATCGAGGGACAGGTCTCTCCCTCTGTTAAACCAGCAGGAGACACATGAGCGGGGTCATTGCATTCTTTAATGCTGACGAAGCTCCCTCGTTAAGCTCACTGCCCTGACTGGCAGTGCAGCCGGCGTGTGGGGTGAGGGCTGCCCGTGTCCTCGTTGCCACCGCAGGGGTGTCCGTGGAGCTGCTGCTTCGGTGGCTCTGCACAAGGCTGGCACCGTGGCTGGAGGGGGGGACAGCACAAAACAGCCTGTGTTTTGATGACCTTCACGAAAGACATCTGTTTAAGTGGCCTAATGGTGATGTGCTATGTGACACACAGCCTTTTTGTGGGTTTTTTTCCGTATGGGCAATGGGGATCTTGGGCTGGTGCTGGGGCTCCCAGGGTGAGTGGGTGGTGAGGGCTGCTGTGGGCAGCAGCGTGTGTGCCCTCTGCTGCTGGCACCGCTCCTTTGAGGACATCGCACTGTCACCTTCCCAGCCTCGTGCTTCTGCTGGAGCTCTCGGGGGACATCCCGACAGCGGGGACCCCACTGGAAGCACACAGACCCTCGCACCCAGGAGCAGCGTCTGAGTCTGTGTGCTCAGTGTTAACACCATTAATTAGGAGGCTGCGGTGGGGAAGGTGGAGAAACGCCTGCCTGCGGCTCCGAGCCTCTCCTCCTCCCCGCTCCCCTCGCCTGTGTCGGCCGTTGCTGCCTTCTGTGTTGCTATCAACATCGCCTTTGGAAACTTTCCTTCCCCACTTGCTATTTCTGGAGGTGGCATGTGATTAAATCAGCTCCCCACGTGTTGCTGCTGGTGGAAGGGGGCTCCCGGCTTTGTTCCCAGCAGAGGAAGGGTGTGCACAGCCTGCACAGCCCTTTTTTCCTGTTCGAAGGGATGCTGCCATGCTCAGCTCCAGCTTCTGATGCTGGTGGAGCCGCCGGGGTGTGTGTGTGCGCTTCTGTTGGGGCTCTGGTTTGATGAAGGATTATTTGAAAACATTTTACTCTGTTGAGCTGGACAAATACAACCTGTCTGAAGGCTGATCTCCTTACAGCCGCGGTTTTCATTATGCTGGGCTTTTAAATCATCCTCAGACTGTGATTAAAACCTTCTGCAGTTGTTTTTGCCCTTTTTGCTGTATCCACTGAAACATTACTTTGCTCTAAAGCAGCCAAGCTGTAGTAGTGATGGAAGAGCAGGAGGAAGAGCACGGATATTTGAGGACAGGAGAGTCTTGGGATGAAGCCCCAGCCTTGGCTCAGAGGGTGGCTCTGTCCCCGGCAGTGCTGGATGCATCATCTCATCCTTCTGCATTTCACGTCCTCTCTAAATTAATGACATTTCTTTTCCTCTCTTACTCGTTGCTTGACTCATTCATTCAGGCTGTAAGTACTAGTGAGGGTGGCCGCCTCCTCCTTGCCCGAGTCACACCTACCAGATGTTGCTGTGATGCCCAGAACGTGTAAAGGGATTTATCTGCTTTGCTCTAAGTTTATATCCTTCATGTGCGTCTTTGAGAAGAGCAGAGAGGAGAGAATTCCCACCTGCATTTTGTTTAAAAGCCCCTTTAGTTTCTGTTTTTACCTAGTCCATCCCATTTGCATTCCCATGTTTTAAGAACTGTCCTAGTGGTTATTTTAACACAACTCCAAAGCTGTGGCAACCTGAGGTTTCGAATGCCGAAGGCTGTGGTGGTCTTTGGGGAGGTCCTCCTGAGAGCTGTCACCAGTCGGGGGTGACACCAGACGTGTCAGCAGCTCCTTCCCAGGTGGAGCCAGGGTCTTCATAAGACTTTCTTCTTGTGTTTTCCAGGTCTACAACTCGAACAAGGACAACCAAAGCGAAGGCAGTAAGTATTTCTTTCCACGGCAGACCCTGAGAAGGTGGCAATGCCGGGTGGGGTGTGCAGACCTTGGTGGGTCAGCAGGAGAGCTGAGCTGCGGGTGTTGGGGACACTGGGCTGTGCTGTGCTCCCCTGGGCCAGGGATGTGGGGTGACAGGACTCCTGTGGGCACTGCAGGGTGGTCCCAGGGAGGAGCTGGATCTGCCACACAGAAGGGAACTGGTGCAGAAACTTGGTGGTGGGACTTGGGGCCGTGGAAAGCGGTGCCAAGACATTCCCCTGGCACTTTGGGGTGCGTCCCCTCCTGCCTGTCCCACACCCTGGTGTCCCCAGGCTGCAGGGGTGGTGCAGGGGGTGCTGGCATGTCCCGGGACCGGCTGCTCTCGTTATCACAACCAATGTGTGGAGGTGGCATCTTGGACCAACCAGCTCTTCTTTCTGTGGAGGATGAATAGGCCTTTCCCAAGGGGGAACTGGACCTAAAATAAGAAGAGTAGGGAGGTCCCACCTGATTGGGATTGTCAACAAGAGCCCCTAAAAAAAAAAAAAGCTGTTTTTATTGTAGTTTGGGCAATCAAAGACTTGAGTCAAGAAAGCACTTGTTTTTCTTGTTAGAGGAGCAGTTGCACCTGGTCCTGGCTCTTACGTCCTGTGTTTGAAAACCCTTAATTGAGCCATTTCCCAGTAGGTTTGAATTGCCATAATTGCAATACTCAAAACTCTGATCCCTTCCATCCTTCCCCCAGAGTCATCGGTCACACGGGCACCCAGCCTGGGTTGATGGTTAGTAAATAGTTCATTTTTACGCTGCCTCAGACAGGGCATTTTCATCTTGAGTAGAAGTATTTTTCTCATAGGTATAATTTGCAGATAATGTTCCTCGCACCCATTTTCAGCCCTTGCACAAAACAGTCTCTTTCCTCCTTTCTCCTCTCTCTCCGCTGTGGCTTCTCCCTTCCCGTTGGTCCCCCTGGCGTCAGCCCCGCATCCATCTCATCCCCACGTTTTCCTCTTGGCTTTGTGTGCCCCAGATGGTCCTCGCAGAGTTAAATGCTGTTCCTCGCGCTGGGGAAGGACAGGATGGCTGATGCCCCAGCTGGATGTGGGGTCTGCTTAGAACAGCTCCATCTTTTCTCCAGTTTACAGAGGGGAAAAATGAGGTTTTTTTGAGGCAGAAACAACGGGCCTTGCTCGACTCTGTCCTGTCCTGGCCATGCTTTGTCACTGCTCCGTGTCCCTGCACTCAGCCTCTGGCTCTGCCAGGGCTATACGTGGCGATTTGGCTTCAAGAAACGTGTTAAAATAACCCTTTTCTAAACTTTGTTGAGGGGTGATGCAAAAGCAAAAAGAAAACATTAGGGATGGGGGCAGGAGGAAAGATTGGTGAAGCAATTGGTGAAGTAATTACCGCTTCTGAAAGCAGCGCTTGTCAAACCGTGACCTTCCCATGTTACGTGCTGTCAGCCAGATATTCTCCTGGGGCTGTGACTTACGCTGGAGTCATCCTGCAGAGTAACGGCGGCTCTTGTAGAGATGGGAAGAGCTTGAGTCAAGTGTGCCCATGACTTTCCCAGGGTTATTTGTGTTGTCTGATCCCGGTCTTCAGCAGCCAGGCTTGCAACGGACGCCAGGCGCGGGCTCCTAAATGCCTTTTTAGGGTTTCCTTGGGTAAGGGCTGCGTGACAGTTCTCCACCCGGGCTCTTCACTGCTGTTCCTGTGCCCTGAGCCTGGTCTTCTACCCGTGGTTAGTTGTGCACAGCCTCATCGAGGGCCCGCGTTGGCAGAGGTGTGGGCAGCGCCACGCTGACCCGCAGGTGTCTAAATAACTTATTTTCCTGGGTTTTCCACGTGTCGGAGGGGAATGTCTCGCTCCATGGGGCTGTCGGGGTGATGCTCGGGAGGGTCTGAGCGGTGCTGCTGGTTCCTGCTGCTCCTGCCCACGGCCGGGTGCTGCTGTGGGTGCCTTCCCCGGCCAGCCCCTGGGTGCATCCCTCGCCGGGGGCCGGTGGCTTTGAGGAGAAAGCCGGTTTGTCCCCGGGCTGGGGCAGCTCCCGCGTCGGATCCCAGCCTGCGCCCTTGGGAAGGTTGGTTGTTGGTTGTGCCGGTGGCGGCTGCAGCCCCCGCGCCCGTCGTGCCGCTCTCAGCGCTGGGCAGAGGGTGGCAAGACTTGGGCGAAGACACCCAATGCCAGGTTTCTCCCCGCACGTCCTCACCAGCCGAGAGCGGAGCTGGGGCTCCGTCAGCTGAGGAGGCTTCGGTGAAGTTTCTTATCTTTCAGTACCTCTTCTGTTTTGGTGCTGCATCTCAAACCCGAGAGGACTCCTCCTGCTCTGCTCTGCAGACCCTGTTCCCCGGCTTGGGGGACGCTGGGCTGGAGGCCCCTGTGCAGCAGCGCTCCCGAGCCGTCTGGTGGCAATTATCTTCCCCTGCGCCTCCGACTGGGGCTGCCGCTGGCACGCTCACACATCTGCCTCTGCTTTAGCCCTCATTAAAGCCATGTCTGCAGCGAACTGCTTGCCTCACCAGCTACGCTGCAGATTGATTCCCAGACTGGCTCTTTGCCACGCGGCCCTTCGCTCGGAGCTTCCTATAAGGGCTGGAAATGAGTGCAATGATTGAGTGGAGTCCGGATGCAATTCCTGACCCCGAAAACCTATATCCCTCTGCTTCCTGCCCGCACTTATGTTAGTCTGAGAGAGGCTGGCGGGGCTGTAGCGAGGGCTGCTTTTTGGCCACTATCTAATTTTGCAGAGTTTTTGGGTTTTACATCCTGCTGTGTGGCCAGATGGCCATCGGCCTACAGGGTGATTTATCGTAATCTTCTTTGGGAGCCGGGAGGAAGCGGTGCCGAGCGGTGGGGGTGAGGGGGTGTCAGTGAACCGCGAGAGCCAGATGAATTTAGATGCACTGGTTTGCAAAACGGGAGGACTTGCCCTGTTCTGTGGAAACAAATCCTCCAGGCCATTTGTGCTTATTGCATGGAAAATTACAGAAGAACTCCTTTCCCTTCCCCTCCCCACCATTTCCCTCTCCTTTTTCCATATCCTCTTGGTTCCCTATTAGTTCAGGACCCCTTCAAAAGCTGTCTTTGTTTTCACGAGCTCTTCATAGACCTCGAGTCCCTGGACTGCCCCGTCTGCTGGTGTGCTTTTCTTGGTGGCCTGGCCCTCCCCAGCAACCTTCATTTCCCAATCTTGGCCGCTCACTGGTCGTTGGAGACTTGAAGTAAGACTTGAAAACTCATTTCTCTCTGGTCTCTGCTTCTTTGTTTCTCCCTTCCTCTGTGCCTCTTAATTCCATAAGGTCTTTGGGAGAACTCATACCAGTAATCACCGTGGCACGGCACGGAGACGCGTGGTGGAGTCAGCACAAGAGCTTGCTTTGACTGATGCACACACAGCTGGAGCTGCCTGAGGCTGAACGCAGCCAATTCCATCTTCTTCCCCACTTACCCATGCTCTGATGTGCCATATCAGGGTAAAGGAAAGGTATTAATGGATTAAATAGAAATAATCTGCTTGGCAAAAATAGACCAGGATGAGACCAGCTCAGTAGTGCTAGAAATATGATGCAACGTGAAGGTCAGATAAGTGTGTGTGTGTAACAGCTGTAGTACAAGTGATGTGCATCGTCTTTGCTGATGGGAATGGGTTGACACTTAAATTTTGAGGCAGAGCGCCTGAAACGGTGAACTCTGTGGGCTGAACAGCACTGTGCAGGGAAACCGAAGCTTCAGGTCATGGCCATTACGAAGCCAAGGTGAATAAGACCGGGGTTTGCCCGCACAAAAGGGTTTCTACACCCTTTTGGTGTGGTTTCCTGCTTCTCAGGTACCCCCGTGCTTGTGTGTATCAGTGATGTGGGGTAGGGTAGGCTGTGCCCCACTGACTGACGGCTGGTTTCGTGCAGCATCCATGTGTGGAGAGGTCGGGAGTGGTGCTGGAGAGCCCTCCCCGTGCCCGGCAAAGGGCTCTGGAGCTTCTGCATATTCACACATCCTATGGCACAGGCATTCTGCAACTTGTGTGCTTATGTTGGCTCCGCTCCTTGGCGTGCTTGCCCAGAAAAATATAATAGAGCTGTTTTACTGTTTCACTGTTTCAGGTTCTTGTGCCATTCATCACACAAGAACCACCACCAGCAGCGAACTCAAAACAAGAGATTAGTAAGGGACTGCACCCTGTGAGCCACAGGCAGCCAGGGAGCTGGAGGCTTGTTACGGAGCAGCGGTGAATCTGTGTTAAAATGAATGATGTGAACAGGGGGAATGCAAAGGAGTAAAATTGCACGTGCCTCGCTGTGAGGACACTGCCAGCCCTGGGCTGTGCTCTCAGTAAAATGCAGTTTTGTGGCTTTTTCTTACAACACGGCATTCCCTCAGGTCTGTGCAGACCTAAACTCATCTGCTTTTAAGCTAATGTCATACCTTTTCTACCTTCTGGGGTCCAACATCTTAAGCCGTGCAGCCGTGTTGTACACAGTCCTGTTGTGGGACCCCTCTGCTGGGAGGGGGGGCTGAGAGAGTTGGGGGGGTTCAGCCTGGAGAAGAGAAGGCTCCGGGGAGACCTTGGAGCCCCTTCCAGTCCCTCAAGGGGCTCTATCTTAGAGCCCCTTCCAGTATCTGGTGGGGCCCTACAAGAAAGCTGGGCCTTTTGACTTTTTACAAGGGCATGTAGTGATAGGACAAGGGGTAACGGCTTCAAACTGGAAGCCCCCTCTCTGTGTGGCTTCTGCCACGTGAAGGGTTTCCCAAACCTTTATACAGGGAGGAAGTAATTTTCCTGTACAAATAGCTGTCTGCAGGCAGTGTTTCCCACGCCGTGGTGGAAGGCTGACTAAGGGATAAATTCTTCCAGCAGGTATTTGGATCCACGTATTAGTAATTTCTTGAAATTAAATGTGAAAACCTGCAATGGCATGAGTTAATTGAGTTTTACATTCCATTAACGCGAATGTTTTAGATCTTACTCTCAGGCAGAGTCAGCTGCCTTCAGGACATCCTAATTTGCAGCAAATAAATATTTCATTTGTGCTAATAAAAGAAGGGGCTGTTCTTGAACTGTGCACATCTGCATAGAGCTCGGGTAAGTGGGATGTGATGTATAGCATTCATCAGACAATATTGTTTAGCCGGGCTTTTGCATCGCCAGGGGGGCACGGAGTGTCTGCCCGAAGCCTGGTGCAGGCAGGGCACAGGCAGGGCACAGGCAGGGCACAGGCATTGCTGGGGGCCAGGGCTGGCTCCCCAGAGACAGGTCCCCTCCCTCTGGGCACAGGAGATGCTTCAGACAGAGGTTTGACCTGAAATTCGCTCCCATCTCCCAGTCCCGATAGCTTTTCCACTGCCACGTGTCGTCAGCTCTCTCCTCTTCGTGTCATATTTTTACCTCCACGCTTTCACATTCCTTTTGATTTCTTTACTCCATTTTCCTTCACAGTTATCTCCTGCTTCTTGCTTCCACTTGTTTCTTCCCTAGTTTTCCTTGTACTGTAACTTTTCAGTGCTCTAATCTGTCACATGGCTTGTCCTTGAAAAAACCTGCATTTGCACAAAACTACCTCAAAAGCCCCAAGAGGAAGTCCAAGGCACCACCAGCAAAGCCTGGGAGGACAGTCCCGTACCCCAAACACGCAGGCGGTCCCCAGTGGGGGTGATGGAGATGAAAGCATCTCTGCAGCTCAGGGATGGCTTGGTGAGCTGGGTGGAGGGATGAAAGGATTTGCAGGAATTACTGGTGACTCGACAAGCGAGCTGCCTCGAGTGCCATTTACAAGGGTGTGTTGTGTCAAAAATAAGTATGAATGATTCCTGGTTTTTTCCAAGCAGCCTGGTGTCAGCTTCCCAGGCAAAGGTCTCTTCGGGTTATCTCACCTTGATCCTAAATTAATATTTTGACCAACTGCAGCTGTAAATCTCTGCCAGAGCCTGGGGCTCCGCTGCTGGGCAGGCGTGGGAGGTGCCACCTGGGAGGCTGCGGGGGCTGCGGTGAGGGATTTAGGCTCTGTGCCTGTCGGGGTTACACCTGCTACGAGCTGCTGGGCTCCTGCCTTTCCTCCACGAACACCTCATTTATCTCCTTCTCCTTCCTCCCCGCCTGGTCCGCGCGGCAGCACGGCGCTGCTGGGGACGGGGCGTTGTGCTGGGTGCGGAGCCGTCCCTCTGCCGGGTGTTCATCCCTGCTCTCTCTCCTCTTCCCTTTCAGCCGCCCAGTTGGATAATATTGGCTTCAGCATTATCAAGAAGTGCATCCACGCTGTGGAAACGAGAGGTAGCGCAGTTCGCCAGATGGTCTTGTTTCGGGGGACGGCCTCGCAGCTGTTTGCAGCAGAGCAATTGCTTACCTGCCCTTTTCATCCACAAAAAATGATTCATTAACCCTGGGAGACCCACATCAGAGGAACGCTGTAATGTGCTCAGGCAGATGCCTTGGCCGAGCCCCGTGCTCGCCCCGTGGCCAGGGTTATCGGGGGCTCGGCAAACCTCGGGGGCAGAGTTGGGAAATAATGCCCTGGATGTGTGAGCTGGGGGAAGGGACCGGGGCTGGGGACTTCATCTGAGCATGCCTTTGAGCAGTACCGCTGCAAAACCACTTCCTCTCCTGTGGGACAGCACACAGATCTGCGTTCCAGCCCTTCCCCTTAAATCTCGTGCAAAGACTATTTGTATACAGCCACTTGTAGAGTCTGAGCCCCCGCACGGTGAAATGTGGGTCTGGTTCTCACGGGGTTTCTGGGCGCGCTGATGCCTGCACGAGGTAGGAAAGAGGCCTCGCAGGAGGCTCTGGGCTGAGAAGGGCTCTGAGCTGGCAGTATTTCTGCCTGTGTTCTTTCACTGGGCTCAATGTAATATGTTATGGGCCATCGAGAGGTGACATTTTCCCCTGTAATGCTGGCCACAGAGCAGAAACTGCTGTCGAGAGTAAAGGAGCACCTGGGAGCTCCTGGGCATCCACAGCCTCCCACAGGAAGGGCAATACCCAGAGATTTTCACTCTTGCCATGGCTCTCTGTAACATCCAGGTCATGGTTTGAAAGTCAGATGGGAGCAAATAAATTAAAAAAGAAAAGGAAAAATAAAAAAGAGTAGATGAGACCAAACAGCAGTTCCTGGGGAGAGCTGGGGGACGTGCAGCACACCCAGCCTGGGGTGCTTCGGTGGGAAGGGGCTTCTCTCACCATGTCCTTTGGCTGCTCTCGGCCCTGGTAAGTCGTTTGGTTCTCATTCCTGTGTGAAGAACATGCAAAAGCCCCAGACCTCAGCCTGAAGAAACACAGCCAAACGTTCCAAACCTGCCCGTTGTGTTGTATGTGCAGAGCAGATCCTTCAGGGAGCAGCCGTACTCCCTCGCTGCTAGTGCTGTGGTGGAAGGATGTCTTTTATTACTGAGATAGTTGTGGGGTAAGACTTTTAATCAGTACATGAAAGCCCTGACATCAAAATCAAATTTTACCCTCTTCTATAATTTTGTATGTAGTTAGTGAGAGGGTTTAATTATTTTTGCTATTAGAGAAGCCAAAGAAATGAAAGAAATGTCAGTAGCTCTTTTGACATTCTCCTAATAAGCTCTTTGTTTTTCCTAGGGATCAATGAGCAAGGGCTCTACCGAATCGTTGGAGTAAACTCCAGAGTTCAAAAGCTGTTGACTATATTAATGGGTAAGTATCTCGTATTTTGTTAAAGGCAAGTAGATTGTGCTGCTTTGAAGTCTTGCCAGCCGAGAACGGAGGCTCTCACCAGGGTACCTAATCGTGGTGAATGTGCTCTTAGGGCCACGTGCTGTTAGAGGCCGGGAGGTCCCGGGGCACCACTGACAGGTTGTGAAGGTAGGACTCATGTAGGACATTGCTTTGAAAGGTCTGCTGGTGCAGTCACTGGTGTCCCGCTCACATGCGCTACGACGTTTGGCAGCCTTCCCAAATGCAAACTAAAATCTTCAAAGAAATAGCTGAAAGCTTTCGTTTTTAATCTCCTACCTGCCACGTTGTTCCCAGAATACTTTTTAATTATTTTCTCTTGTGTGTTGCATGCTGCCTGTGGCTCTTCTGACTTTCCCCTTGGACAGTCTTGTGCCTGTTTTAACACGGTCTTGCCCAGACCTTTCAAGCACACGTTTCCCTCATGCCTGAGGCATTGGGTCCGGTGGTTCTGGGTGCTCGGGAGGAGAGAAGGCGTTGGGTCACACCACGGCAGGGCTGCGTGTTGCCACGGTAGGGCCCTTTGAGCACTGGCCACCTTGTGCAGCCACTCTGCAGCTGCCCAGCAGCCTTCAGAAGATGGTATGGTGGCAAGAGAGAGGCCGTGGTGTTTGCTATAAGTGTGCTTGTGTCCTGAATCAGCATTCCTTAATCTGAGCACTGAAATATGTAGGAGCAAAAGGACCATCTTGTGATGGTCAGTGAGCTGGTGGTTGTTCCTGGTGCAGGTCTGGGACCACTACATCTGGCTTTTCCTGGAGCGGTTCCTTGGTGGTGGTGGTGGGTTCCCGTTACCCTGTAGCCATGCAAAGCCTTGTGTTGGGTCACACTTGTTGGTTTGCGTTGGAGAATCTGTAGCCTGACTCCCAGCTTCTGTGTCAGCCATAGCCCAGGGGTTATACTTGACCCCCCTAAAATGTGAACTGTTCCCCTCTTTGGTCTTCTTACTGCCTTCCCAGGCCTTGGCTCCTCCAGCAGAACCTCCCCTGCTCCCTGTGCCCTTGTCTGGGGTCCGGGCTGGTGCTGAGGTGGGCTGTGGCTGTGTGTGACACCCCCTGAACTATCAGGTGGCATTTCCATCCCCAGCTGCAGCCCTGTGGCAGTCTGCCTGGCTGGACACGCGTGAGATGGACCTTTGAAGAACC
>JAHREE010087107.1:0-10740 GCA_033628505.1 Tringa tobata | reverse complement strand
CACTTTCCCTTTCCCCACTTTCCCTTCCCTTCCCCCACTTTCTCTTTTGCTTGCTTTCTCTTTCACTTTCTCTTTCTCCATCATAATCTTCTTAATTGCATTTCCATCTAGTATTTCCCAATACCCTATTTATATGTTTGTTTCCTTGTCTATTTCTGTTCAGTATTTATATGTTTGTATTATATTTGCAAGTTAACTCCAGCTCAAGTTTGAAAAGCTGTGATTTAAACCCAGAGTTACGTAGCAGACCAAGAAAAAAATCAATGTCTTTACGGAGCGATGATGAACTGTACACACAAAATGGGTATAAATTTGCACATTTAACAGAAAGCTTGACTAGATTTCCTTCTCTTAACGATGCATGTAGGTTTTATTGCTCCTTACCTGCACACTGGAAAGCACATCGTCAGTGCCTGAAATGATTTTATGTACCTAAACGCCACCTGATTTAATGCATCAGCTGACAAGGACAAAGACATTGATTAAATGTCCTGCCTCAGGTGTCCAGAAGGCTGGAAAAGGCAGTCTCCTCAAAATAACCAGTGAAACTCCATCCAGTAATCATTAACTCAGTGTTTGGTCCAAGCCCTAGGAATAACAGGAGGCTTTAAGAAATGTCAGTCAGAAAACACTCGCTGTGATTTAGGAGACTAATTGGTCTTATCCCTTCAGAGAGAGTCAAATGGGAAGAGTCTCACCTGGTGGGCAAGGAATGCATTGGGCTTTTGGTCCTTGGAAGGGCACCTCTGGACCTGGTGCTTAGCCCCAGGGTGCACAGTGGGCACGGAACTGTTCGTGGGAGATTGTAAAACAGTGGAGCTGAAGTAATATGGAAAGACAGAGGGAAGAAGAAATCCCAGTCTGGTTCCTCTCAGTTCAACTGAATTTGTAAAAGCCCTGGACTGTCCTGCTCTTGGCCCAGGTGGTATCTGCGGTGCCAAGGAACAGATGAAGGCTTGAGCCATTGGTCAGAGACTCTGCTGGGTACACCTAACCACCCGGTGCCCAGCCAGGCACGATCACTAGGTCTTTGGATTTAGGGCTCTTCCTATATATTACATCTACAACAGTTTTTCACAGTCAATAAAATCCACATGACATTGCAGAAACCTTGGTGAGAGTAATTTCATCATAGCAACCAAAGGAAGTGAGACATCATGTTTTAGTAAAGAAGCTTTCAGAAGCTCCATGGCCATCAGGGCCATGTTTTCCCAACATCAGCTCAACCTAGGACACAACCTCCCCTTGGAGTAATGCACAGCCCAAAAACCCAGAGCAGACCAAGGCAGACAGAGGCTTCAGGCACCTGCTTGAAGAAATAACCCCGGTGAAAGGGTTCAGGTCTCCTATCCTTTCTACTGTCCTACAAAGAGATCACTTCCCCCTCGTTGTGGTTAGGAAGCCTCCAATTGAATAAATGAGAGCTACAGTTGCCAAAATCAGCCTCTTAAACTAAACGATCCTCTTGTGAACCTCAAATGAAATCAACTACTTTAGTGCTCAACTCATTTGTGCAGCAGCACCGCTAATATGGTCTAATTTATGGAGTAGCCAGGTTCTGGTTAACAGTGGAAGACAGGGTAAGAAGGCAATTAGTGGTCTATTTTCTATGCACATTGGAGCAGAAACCTGTATATAAAGGAAGTTCTTCTGGCAGGCACAGCACGCTAAAAAGCTTTCAACTAAAATTATATAGCCTGACAAACAATATAAAAAAGTAGATTACCCAATAAACAAATAGCATATCAGCCATTTATACAAAACCATACTACTTAGACTCCTCAAGCTTGAAACGACTGTGTATTTTTTCCCCATTAAAATGTTATGATGCATAAATTGTTTTAAATTCAGATTTGATATCGTCGCGTTTTCAAAGCCCAGATGGATTTAACGCTTTTCCCAAGATGAAGCATTAGCTCTGGGTGGATGTGGAAACAGCTCCAAGGATTTCCCCTCTGCAGCCACAAGTGGCAGCCTCTGGGGCTCCGGTGCCCAAGCGGGAGCTGAGTGGGAGCCATGGAAGGGATGTCAAAGGAAACAATCTCTTCTGCAGGTGAAGCCACACTGCAAACACCCTCTGTGCTCTTCCCTATGGTTTCACCCAAGCCCCTCATCAAGGGGTTACCCTTATCAAGGTAGACATAGACACTCTGTGAGCCCAAGGGGAAGAGTAGCCAAATCAATATTTGGAAAAGCAGAATTTCCCGTTCTCTCTCTTGCCATCCAGTGGCTTGCACCTGCACCACGTGCTGCTTTCCAAATCAGCTACCCCTCTCAAACCAGGCCTTAGCACAGGTCCCTCTGTCTCCGTGTCCCTGCCTTGCCAGCACTTCCTTTTTTACCCAGGGCTGTGCGTGTTCCCAGCGTGGAACAAAGGGACCAGCTAACTCAGGCTTGGAAATCTGTAGTTATGTGAACAAAATCCTGCCTGTGCATCTTGTTCTTTTAACTTGGTATTATCTGTCAACAAAGAGGCATGGACAGCACACTCATGCTTTGGTGCTTGGAGAGAAGGAAGAGGTGGGAATTTGTGCCCAAAGCCCTTAATCCATTTCTAAACACTGCCATTATCACAGCGGGAGCACTAGCCTGATAGGAGCGTGCCCTGCAAGGGACATGTTCTCCTGTTTCCTGCTCTGCACTCCTGGGTGAGGCATCTACGTGAGTGTATCATGTCCCTGGCTCTCCTGCTTCCCACCCCACAGACACTCGGGACTGTGCCCGGAGCCTGAGCCACGCCGGCCACTCCGGATGGTCTCAGGGCAACTGAGCAAAACTCCTGCCTGCTCCTTGCAGAGGTCACGCCATGCCCAGCCAGACAGCATTAGCCTCTCTGCCATCAGAGGACAGCATCCTCCTGGCACCCACCGGCCAAATGTCTGACTATCTCGCCGCTGGCACATATTCAACCCCCACTAAATGTCTATTTGCCAGCTGCTCTGTGGTCAGGGTATCACTCTCGTGCTTTCAGCCTATGGAGGCAAAAGAGGGCTCTCACAAGGTAATACCGAGCTCAGCTATCCTAAGAGAGCATTTATGTGCTTGGTGTAAGGTCAGACAAGTTGCCTGTAACATGTGGCTGTCCCACAAGTTTGCCAGCATCTTCCCTTTATGACCCATTGAGGCCTGGAGGAGGATGCCCTTTGCAGGGGATGTGTTTGCATGCTAGAAGAGATTTCTGCAGCCTGTTTTGTGAAAACCATCTGCTATTTCAGACCTTTGCTTAGGTCACTGCCCCTGAGCAAACCACTGTATTCGTTACATGGCAAACATCCCTATCCTCGGAGCTCACAGCTAATATCACACCCGGGGAGCTATCGATCCGGGGCAGCCTGGGACAGCCAGCTCCCAGCTGATAGCAGCTTCTCAGCGACTTTGATGTCTGTCACTAGCTGTGTGGGAAGCTCTTCCCATGCTCCAAGATGCTTCTGAATAATGTAATCTCCTCTCTGCACCAGCTTTCTGGCACCCAAACATCTGTCCAGAGCTGGGCAGTGCATGGAAACTATCACGTGAAGCAGGTGTCTCCACCATGCCAGGAGTGAACTCCCTCTGGGAGTGCTGCTGCCTTACAGCATGACAGAAATCAGGGATGACATGCCTCGTGCCTTCGCCTAGACCATACCTGTGTCCTTCTGCAACAGCCAGGCAGCCACCAGCCACTGCACATCTCAAAGCACAGCCTCATCCATGTGGCTGCGGCAGAACAGGGTGGATGTGAGCAACGTGCAACCCTCAGGGTGTCTCAGCTAAAGAGGAAGGCAAAGAGCATTTCCATCTACCAGTCTGGGGAAGACAGAGCTGTTTCTTGTCTCAGGAAACAACACAGAATTTTACAGGTTGTCTAAAGTCAGTCAGGTCACCAAGGAGCCTGAACTCCTCCCAAAGACCCTTCCCCTTCCCTAGTATCCACGTGGCCAAGCACAGAGGAGGAGAAGGTTTCCTTCCATAGACGTCCCTGCAGGTCCTCTGTGTGACCATGAGAAACACCAGCTGACACGCACAAGGACCAGGCACAGGTCCATTCTGCAGTGGAAAGATGCTCTTAGAGCAGCAAGTTCATGCTTCAGCCTTTGCTCTTGGACTTCTTTGAAGAAAGTTTTTTGTGGTTGGTTGGTTTTTTTTTTCTCCCAAGTAGAAAAAAGGCCTGGGCCAGGAGCCTGGTGTGACCAGCCAGGTCAGGTCCTGTGCTTGTTGCTTCTGGGATGTACTATCACCCCAAGGCCTTGGGCTAAAGACTGGTCTGAGCCTTTACTTTTCCCCTCCAGATGTTTCCTTGCACCCGTCCAGTAGGCAGCAAGCAGAAGGCTCTCGTGTTCTTGCTCAAACATAGCATGATCTGATTCCTGGTGCACAGCAGGAACACACTGCTGGCAGCCTCTGCCCCTAGTACTGGTGTGCAGCCCCCAGCCCCAGGCTCCCAAAGGCAGGGGCTGCCTCAGCCTGAGATGTCAGTCCATCCATATATCTGCTGCTGTAGGTCTCAGACAGTAGGTACTAAACATGCTACATCTAGATAAAACTTTTGGGATTCATCTGGCCAGAAGCTGTCCACAATCCAGTCTTCCCATGTTCTCTTCAGAGTCAGCAGAGAGAAATGGCCACAAGGGATACAGTTCCCAACATTTTCAGATGAAAGCCATCGTCCTGAGAGCCTGGGGCACCTAGCTCAGATCCTGAAGACACTTGGAGTAAAGTGGTATGAAACCCCTACTGGTTCCTACCATGGGTTTTGTTTGATTTATCTTTGTTGTTTTTCTGATAAGGTGAGAACTATTTCTGCCAGCTGTGCAGAAAGCAGGCCAGGGGCTCAAAGTGGTTTCCTGAGGTGAAGATCCAGGACTCACATTTCCAGATGAAAACCTGTCGGGTGATGGCTGTTCACCAGCCCCTTACCCATCTGTATTAGAGGCATGTGGTGCTTTTCTCATCCTGTAGCAAAGAGGTACCAGGGTGCTGGGTGTCTTTGGCACCTGGAGTGATATCTATCTGAGCACATGCTGCCTCAATATTCCTGTCAGCTCAGACGTCTTCTCTGCATGGGGTCACTACACACCACATTATGTCCTTCAAAAGTGCTGACAAGGTGGTAGCTCCTACTGTAAGAGTAGATGCTTTCATCCAGGCAAAAGCTACACAGCAAGCAGCTGCACAGGGCTGTGGCTAGATGGCTAATGAAGGCACATTTCTGTTGGACCACTCTCCATGGGCATCTTCTCCCCAGACTGACTCATTATGTGTCGTTGTATGGTGCAGCCCCATGATGCCAATGGGTGCTTCGAGGGCAGAAGAAAAGGAAGCAGTGACATAAGGAGGCACAACACCAGGGCACAACCTCAGCTGGAGAGTTGCAGAGCTCTGCAGCAGCAGGCCAAAGACTGGGCAAGGTGTCAAAACGTTCACTGTGTTCTGAAGGCTTGGCCCATGATGTGGCTTGGGCTGGGCTGACCACTAAACATATGACAGATCCTCTTTTTTAATTTCCCGGAGGAAAAGGGAGAGAAAATAAGGGAGAGAGACTTACGGGTTGAAAAGGAAACTAAAACTACTTTAATGAAATATTAGAAATAAAAAGAAAAAATAATATTAAAAAGAAAATAATGAAATATATACAAAAACCAGTATGAAGCTCCCAAGATGATGATGACATCACCACCAGGCACTGGGAAAGTCCCAGACTGGACTCAGTCGGGGATGGGCGGGAGCTGGATTCAGGAACTGGATTCAGGAATGCACAGATCAAGATCAAAGGCAGATGGACAGACAGAGTCCTCCTTGGAAACCAGCCACTGAAAAGAGAGTTGACCCCTTTGATCCCTCAGCTTTATACTGAGCATGATGCAGATGGCATGGGATACCCGGTTGGTCAGTTTGGGGTCACCTGTCCTGTCCACTCCTCCCCACAGGTGCAACCCCTTTACGCTCTTCTGCTTCCAACCCTCCAACTTGGTACAAGCAAAGTGAGCTGACCTTGGCTGTTACAGTACCAAGTCTAAGGAAGAGCCTCTCTGCATACCATGGCATTAACTGTAAACTTCAGGTGTTATCACTTTGGACACAGACACTGTCTGAGGAATGTGCCGTTGATTTCAGAAAGTGCAGTTGGTTAAAAGAGGCTTAACTGAAAATTACTGCAAAGAAAATTCATCCTATTCTACCTCAAACCAGAATAGCCTGATATGAAGAACAACTCAAGCCATAATGGTCAGGCATCTCCCAGCATCCACATCAAACAGATCCTGCCACAGGGGGACTGAGTTTTTGCATCTTTCCAACACAAATACCACATTTTGAAGTGAGTGCTTTCTGTTTTATTTATTATTATAGAAGAAATGTCCCCACCAAAGGATATCAGGTGTTCTCCTAAAAGAACTGACGAGATAACAAAGTTAGCTCTTCAAGGTAGCCTGGATGCTGAGTTTTACAGTCATTCTGAGCCTTGCTCATATGACTGAAGTGTATTATTTGATTAGATGATGGCATATTAATCACAGTATTCTCCAATGCCAATAGGTCATGTTTGACACTGCTTACTCCAAACTCCAAGTGATCCCTGAATTTATGTGGTTGCCAGCTCATTTATGCCTATAGAAAATTAATAAAGGTATGAGCTCCCAGTTTCACCGCTGTTCTTGAATAGTGACTGCTTCTAGTTGTGCATCCCAGGAGTTTTATGTATGTGAACTTACAGAAACAGAAAGGAGACACTGCTCTGCTTGGCTACTCATAGATCTTCCGTGCTGTGCAGCTGCATGGACAAGAATAAGGCAACACTTCAGAATACAACATTGGTTGTCTGAGACTCAGTTGCCCAAACACAGGTGCTGTCAGGGCTACTCTGGCATATTCTGTGTGATCTCCAGTCGCTGCTTTGCAATGTGGCAGTCTCACACAGGACCTACGTTATCTTTGCTAGCCTTATGTGGGTGTCTTGGATATCTTAGACATCTAAGATGGCTCTAGGAATTAAGATTTAGGCAACTAAGTGCCTTCCCTACCACCCCTGAAATACTTTGGTTGTTACCGTGTACTGTTCTTATAAAGAAGACATTTATATATTTCAGTCTGCTGTTCTTGTCCTTCCTGTAGCCCAGCAAAAAATATACAAATGAAACACGGGTCCCTTGAAAACATCCAGGTTGCTCAGAGCAACCACATTGCCATGAGGTGGTAATGTAAAGGCTTGTTTTAAATCCATGACAGCCCTAGTATTGGAGCTCTGACAGAACTACTAATTCATAAAATAGCTGCTATTCTGTGCAAGGAAGGGCCATAAATCATGCTATGAACCTTTCCCAGAGCTGGAAATGCCAGCATTAGGTTTTCATATGTTACTATTTTATGATTTATACTGCGGTGAAAGTTTCCAGTGTCCTGTTGCCCTTAATGTTGTACAAGCCCAAAGGTTCAGTATTGTAAATGGGGCAAATTTTGAGGGACAGATGAGGTCTTTAATTAGCCCAGTGGAAACAATGGGAAGAAATGGAGAAACTTTCCTGAACGCAAGCCCTTCTTCACACTTCTGCACCAGGTTTGAAATGGCTTTCAGTGCCCCAAAGCTCTATGCATTTTCCCAGTCACAGCACATGCCGTTGCTCTCTTGGCACTTGGGTTTGGAACCAAGTCGATTCACAAGTTCCAGCCTGCCCTAAGCCCTGTTTGTTTGGAATAAAGCCTGTGTCAGGCACAAATATGGGATAAGATGCAGAGTAATGCAAGGAGAAAATTCAAATTCATGCCATCTCTCAGCATGGCCCTAAGAGTACTCGTGTCTGCAACGTGGACCAACCTCAAGAGCACCAAGGGCTGATGGAGTCATTCAGTGCCTGGATTTGGTGAGCACGCCCGGGACCAGGGATGGGGATGCACCATCCGTGAGCCACGGTTCAAACCAGGCTCCAGACTTTGCTTTGGTCAGTGCTCTGCCTTCCAGTGTAGACATATCCAGAGGAACTTAATGGTACAATGCAGTATTGACCTCATCTCTCCACGAGATGTTTTTTCCTTCCGTAACCATCTGGATGACACTTCAGCAATGTTATACTGTAAATCTGGAAGCATCATGATCACAATTATCTCACATCTATTCACAACTGTTATCACTGCCCTGGCAGCCTTGGCTGAAGCTGGTATTAGCTGTTTTCCTACTTGGTAGTAAATTTTAAGTGGTAAGTGTTATGTTTGGTAGCATTATGTATCTGTTGAGTTAAACCTCCTTGCCTCTTTCCTTTGGACCTTAAACGTGCTTTATTATATCAAATAGCAATTAACATTCCTCAGGGGTGAAGGTAGCTACATGGCGTGTTTACAGAGGCGGCCAGCTGTCGCCACTTGGCAAGCAACTTTTATCATAACCTGGTTGAATTTAACATATATCAGCATTTATCAGCCCAGACTTTGTCAGTTTTATAAACGAAAACTGAGGGACAATAAATCATTTGGTGCCCAGGTGATACTGCATACATCAGAGAGCATATTTACCAGGCCAGGTGGATTCAACCAACAAAAGGCATCTAAAGTTTTGTTATTTGATCTGTATTGAATATAGCCTCAGATGCCTTTTTTTGGTGCACAGACCACATCTGAAAGCTCTGGTGAGATGCGTGCTGGATGGTCCCACTTGTTTTCTTCTAGGCTGGCTGCTGTGGCCTTCACTCCTGCTCAGTAACTTGTGAACATTTCCACTGACCTCTGTTGGAGTGAGGTTGACTCAACATCCATCCATAGCATAATTAATAAGTCTCCTCACTTGAGGACCACAGAGCTGGGAGGAGAAATGCACTGAGGTGGGACAAGCCACCATTCTTAGATGCCTTAAACATAAAGGATTGCTCTATTAGTTTGCAATCATGCTTTACCACAGTCTCAACAGACATCCTCTGAATCTTCCATGGTTAACCAGGACTTGTAGATGACATCTATACCGGTAAATCAAGTGGATCAGAGAAGAGAGGATACTGGGGATAAGTAGCAGGGTGCTGCTCACATCCGTACAACTAAACCCTTTTCCACCCCAGAGTGGGGATTCATCCTACTGGGAACAGTTCTGTGCTACTCCTGAACCATGTCCAGGCTAGCTGGCATGGGATGAAACTCCACCAGGGAGCGTGCTGCAGGTGCAGGTGGCTGCAGGACAGGAGCCAAACCCTGCATTTGGGGGTAACTTAGGTCGTGCACCCTTGCCCTTGCCTTGGATGTGGTGGAAGAGGGGGTGTGTTTAGCAGACAGTGATTTAGCACTACCTGGAAGGTGAAGCTGATAGTGTACGGTAGCATGGGGAGTCCTCTAGAGCATCATTTTCACTTCATCATTGCACCCACAGTCCATAATGCTAATGGAAACCCAACCTTAGAGCGTGTTTACACTTGTATACGTCAGGGTGGGAAATGGAGTGTTTAAGGTTCAGGAGCAAACTCTCATCTACCACCTCAGAGGCAGGACAGGCAGGGAGGGCTGTAAGGCAGTGGGCCTTGCTACTTCCTCGCTTAATGGCCCCTGAGGGTCATCAAAACCATGTCTGTCCTGTGCAATAGAAGGGAAGCAGGGAGTATTGTCTGTTAAAAGCCAAAAGGCACGGAATGGCTCAGTGCCCATCCTGCAGCGTGCCAGCCTGTGCCTTTGCAGGGAGCTAGGTGGAGAGGTCCATCCATAACCGTAACAGGCAGGGAGGTAACACCTAGGCAGTGTGGTCAAGCAGGGGTCTGGCTCTTCTTAGTCTGTATTTAGCAATTTATATTGTGTTAATGAGTTAAGATTTGCCAGAACCACTGCTCAGCCTCTCAGAGCTCTCTGCTGTGACAGTGGGAATCTTTACTTGACTGCAGTGATGGAACCCCTTCTACTGACACACCTGGAGCCACCTGCTTCACAGCATGAGCACAGGCTAGTTCACTCAAGAGCTTGGAGACTGTTTAGTTTGAGGAAGAGGAGACTGAGGGGAGATCTCATCACTCCCTACAACTACTTAAAGGATGCTGTAGAGAAGTTGGTGCTGGTCTCTTCTCACAAGCAGTTAGCGATGGAACAAGAGGGAATGGATTCAAGCTCCAACAGGGTAGGTTTAGACTGGACATTAGGAAGAAATTCTTTACAGGAAGAGTAGTCAGGCATTGGAACAGGCTGCCCAGGGAGGTGATTGAGTCACCATCCTCGGATGTGTTTAAGAGTCACTTAGATGTGGTGTTGGGGGATATGGTGTAGGGAAGAACTTTTTAGAGTAGGGTAGATGATTGGACTTGATGATCCCAACAGTCTTTTGCAGCCTGAATGATTCTATGATTCTACGTCTCTCCACATCTCCGCTTCTCCACTTGCCAAAGCTGGTAAGTCCACTTGTACCTGTTCCATCCCAGAAGCTCTTACTTCCTAAGACACTGCAATAATTGCTTAAAACGTTCTCCTAATCTGCAAAAATTGTGCCGTAGGAAATGTGCCTATTAACAGGCAGCAGATGCTCCTAGATCCCACTGAGGTCTGGTACTCTGTTTCTCTGTTTGGGCATCAGAGATGTGCCCTCCATCACCCTGCCACTGCCAGGGTAACCTCCATTCCAATACCATGTTCTGCTGGTTTATTTTTGCTTGGTCTTCCCAATGTCTTGATATCTCTGTAAATTTCCATCTGTCTTCACATCAGTGAAACACTCTGGGGTTTGTATCCTCGTTAGCAGCACAAAGAGAAATGACAGCTCCAGTGGAATTGTTGCCATTTCCTAATTTAAACAGCCTAAATATGTAGTAT
>JAHREE010087105.1:0-13219 GCA_033628505.1 Tringa tobata | reverse complement strand
TCCTGCAAAATACATTCCAAGTTAGACGCCAAAGGTAGAAAACTGTAGCTTGAACAATTAAAATGTATAAATTTATTCCGGTTGCGATGTCACTGAAACCAAGCAATGGGAAGTGGGAAATGACCTTAACTGAAGTTGTCCATACTGGCTCCACGTTACGGACACACAATTTTATGGAGTGTTATGAATAGTCCTATGTGGTTAATGCATTGAAAGACACATGTCAGCTTTATTTAGCTGGAGAAATTTGGGTGCAAAACTGCTAAACTTGAGGGAAATGTCATTCTTTGCAGTTAAATTTTGCCGTTCCGCTTACTGAAGCGTGTAAGAAAGAGACCTGGGGTGATCTACTGACTTTTTCTAGTATTATATTTTTGCTACAGCCTCTATACGACATCGTCCTTGACAGGCATTGCAGAACATTGAAGGTGCTGCACTGACTAATGGAACATCAGTGGCTGCGATGGGGTTTCATTCAGCTCAACCAAAATAGCATAGTGTGCATAAGACGAATGTTTTTATGCAAGTGTTTCAGATAGTATCTGTCAATCTGGCTTTAATTGGTTCGGATATGGCTTTTGAACTTAACTATGTATACGCACAAACCAGCCCTCGAGGAAGGCCTTAGACTTTTTACTCTTTTTTTTTACTCTTTTTAGTCTGAAGAAGAGTAGACTGAGGGGGGATCTGATCAACATCTATAAATATTTAAAGGGTGGGTGTCAGGAGGATGGGGCCAGTCTTTCCCCAGTGGTGCCCAGGGACAGGACAAGAGGAAACGGGCACAAACTTGAATATAGGAAGTTTCATCTCAACATGAGGAGGAACTTCTTCACTTTGAGGGTGGCAGAGCCCTGGCAGAGGCTGCCCAGAGAGGTGGTGGAGTCTCGTTCTCTGGAGATGTTCAAACCCCGCCTGGACACGTTCCTGTGGGACCTGCTCTGGGTGGACCTGCTCTGGCAGGGGGTTGGCCTAGATGATCTCCATAGGTCCCTTCCAACCCTGTATCATTCTGTGATTCTGTGACTTACACAGATGTATATATCTGCTTATATCTATCTGTCTATAGCAGACTAGACATGAAAAAGATCTTTTTGCTTCTTAGAAAAGTAACATCCACACCTGCAATTTATAGTCATAAAATCACTGAATGATTAGAGTTAGAAGGGACCTTAAAGACCATCCAGTTCCAACCCTCTGCACTGGGCAGGGACACCTCCCACCAGAACAGGTTGCTCCAAGCCCCCTCCAACCTGGCCTTGAACCCGTCCAGGGATGGGGCAGCCACAGCTTCTCTGGGCAACCTGGGCCAGGCTCTCACCACCCTCACACCAAAGAGTTTCTTTCTAGTATCTAATCTAAATCTCTTCTCTTTCAATTTAAAAATGTTACCCCTTGTACTGTCACTACATTGCCTGATAAAGAGTCCCTTTTGGGTGGGACTTACAGGATGTGTGTCTACGGTTTGGGGAGAAGCTTCACAAATGAAAACCTCTTCCCTGTTTTGAAGAAACCTTTCTACTGAGTAGATGGCACAGAAAGGAAAACCAGAAATAAATAGTGGAAAATACCATCCTAGGAGGTGAGCATTGCTATTGCGTATGTTTTGTGGTTTGGAAATATTCTTTTGTAGTGCGAGAAGAGGAATGCATCTCTGAGATCGAGTGCACCTCAGTAAATTCACAGACAACACCAAGTTGGGTGGGAGTGTCGACCTGCTGGTGGGTAGGAAGCCTCTGCAGAGGGATCTGGACAGGCTGGCTGGCTGGGCTGAGGCCAATGGGATGAGGTTCACCAAGACCAAGTGAAGGACCCCGGGTCCTGCCTTTGGGTCTCACCAATTCTATGCAGGCTGGTGGAAGAGTGGCTGGAGCTCCCTGGCAGAAGAGGATGTGGGGGTGTTGGTCAACTGTTGGCTGAACATGAGCCAGCAGTGTGCCCAGGTAGCCAAGAAGGCCACCAGTATCCTGGTTTGTGTCAGGAACAGCGTGAGGAGTAGGGCTCAGGAGGTGATTGTTCCCCTGTACTGGAAACTGGTGAGACCTCACCTTGAGTGCTGTGTCCAGTTTTGAGCCCTTCACCACAAAGTAGACCTTGAGGGGCTGGAGCGTGTCCAGAGAAGGGCAGTGGAGCTGGTGGGGGCTCTGGAGAATAAGTCTGGTGAGGAGCGTCTGAGGGAGCTGGGGGTGTTGAGCCTGGAGGCTGAGGGGAGACCTTCTGGCTCTCTCCAACTCCCTGAAAGGAGGGTGTAGCCTGGGGGGGTCGGTCTCTTCTCCCAAGGAAGAGGCCATGGGACAAGAGGAAACGGTCTCAAGTTGCCCTAGGAGAGGTTTAGGATGGATATTAGGAAAAATGTTTTCACGGAAAGGGTTCTTAATCCTTGGAATGGGCTGCCCAGGGAAGTGGTTGAGGCACCATCCCTGGAGGGATTTAAAGGACGGGTTGACATAGAGCTTAGTGACATGGTTTAGTGATGGGTTTATCAGAGTTAGGTTGATGATTGGATTAGATGATTTTAAAGGTCCCTTCCAACCTGGACAATTCTATGATTCTTAATCCCTGGGCTCCGGGCGATGGATTATAGTATCTGGATGTCTCCAGACAATCTGTTGTGGTCGTTGAAGCTTCACCAAAGGACCAGGCGGCCCCTATTCCTAGTGGTTTTCAGAAAATAACGCCACACGCATCGATCGGTCTTTGTCTAAACCCTATTTCTGCCAGTTCTGCCTCATGAGAAAAATTGGTGGGTTGAGGTATATTTGAAGTTATCTAAGAATATCCTAGGTGCATTCTCCAGGGATTTGGTCCTAAATAAATGATAGGAAAGATGAGATCCAAGGAAGCGTTTGGATAACATAAGCAAAACTAATGGTTTTTAACCTCTTTTCTGAACGGTGAGGACATGATTGATCAAAGAAAAAAAGAAAATTGACTCAGTTGCTTCTTTGTACCAAAACTTTCAAGAGCTGAAAATGAACAGCCAAGGTAAGAGATTTAGGGCTGAGGGAAGAACTTATGTGATGACAGAAACGTGGGGTGGGAGGTTCTGAAAGCACAGATGACAGCTCTGTCCTCTTTATCGACATTTCCCTATAGGGCTCTGCTGTAGAAGACTTTAGATAGGCAAGTGTAGCCTGGATAATTACTTTAAATTTTTTTAAAATTTTTTTTTAAATCAAAGTTCTTTATTGTGCTGTAGATTTGAGTTTCTAGAAAGCTGGTTTCCCCATCTGGGGGAAAAAAAAAAAGGGGTGGAAGGATGATCACCAAGAGGAGGTGAGGAGCCTGGGAAGAAGGGCACGTGCAAATTTTCGTGTGCCTCCCGCCCTGTTTCTTGCAATTCCTGCCCATGTTTGCCCCTAAAGTAAGGATTTAGGAGTTTCTTTCCATGCTTGATTCTCAAGGGAAGAAATGTTGCATTTCCCAGCGTTTCGGTGTTCCCTGCGGCAGTGGCAACCAGAGGTGGTGGCCTAGTCGTGATGATGCTCGTGGGGAGGAAGGAGGAGGCTGGGAATGGGCCAAGGAGCTCCCAGACACAGTGTTGCTCCGAGTTTTGCTTCCTCAGTGGTATTTTAGCCGTGTACTAAGGCTACTAAAATAAAAAGAGTGATGTTTTGTTGTGGCAGAGGTGGCACGAGGAGCTGGAAGAACAGATCTTTGGTGCCTGACGCGGTACCCGGAGCTGGGCTTGCAGGTGGAAGCTGATAAAGGCTGTGCTCGCACCAGATTAACCGGGCTCTCCATCTGTTTGGAAGCAGATTATTTGGGTTCTTCTTGTGTATCTGAGCACGACTACGTGCAAAGAGTGGGCCACCTGAGCTGGAAATACTTGTGAAAAATCCCTTTTTTAGGTACGGTAGGTCCAAATTCACGTGCAGGATCAGGCAGTTTCACAAGCAGGAGTGTGATATGTTAATTCTCCTGTAACGGGTCCCCATTTTACAGTGGAGGAATTAAAGTCCCAAGAGGATAGTTCAGTAATTCATGGGAAAAAAAAATACATGCTCACGAATGTCACATTTCTTTCTTGAGATGCCTGGGGCATGTTTTTTTGGAGAATTTTTGCATCTTCATAGCACTTCATATATTGAAATACACAACAAGCTCAGTTGGCCACAGATATGATTGTCAGATCTCAGCATCTAAATTGCAGATTTGGCCTTGAGTGTCCGGAAAATGAAGATTACACAATTAGTTAATCAGCTAGAAAGAGTTTTCAGTTGAGCAGCACAGAGTATCTCTGTGGCAGGAGCTGGGGAAGACCAGTTCCTCGGGGCAGTGTTCATCTTAATGCTTGATGGCAAGACCGTACCTGCTGTTCTCGCAGTTTTTTGTCGTCTGTACTAAATGCCATCCAGCTTCTTCAGCCAAGAGGGCAAGAGTCCTGCAGACAACAGCTTTATTCACTCTAAAGGCTAATTTTGTTCGTGAGTGGATTAAAATAGGTGTCCTATCAATAAATAAATAAAGAAATAAATGTGTGAAATAGCAGACTTGGGTCTTTTTAGTCTGGAGAAGACTGAGGGGGTGTCTGATCAATGCTTATAAATACCTAAAGGGTGGTTGTCAAGAGGATGGAGGATGGGGCCAGTCTTTTTTCCAGTGGTGCCCAGGGACAGGACAAGAGGTAACAGGCACAAATATAAGAAGTTCCATCTAAACATGAGGAGGAGCTTCTTCACTTTGAGGGTGGCAGAGCCCTGGAAGAGGCTGCCCAGAGAGGTGGTGGAGTCTCCATCTCTGGAGACATTCAGACCCTTCCTGGACACGTTCCTGTGGGACCTGCTCTGGGTGGACCTGCTTTGGCAGGGGGTTGGACTGGATGATCTCCAGAGGTCCCTTCCAACCCCATATCATTCTGTGATTCTGTTGTGTGGCTTTGCAATTATAAGTGTGTATTCATGCCAGGCTTTAATGAGCTGGAAATGTGAAAAATCAGGTGTTATAATAAGGAACTATTTTGATCATTAGGACTTTAAGTAGGAAACAGAGCTCTAACATAAATAGTGTGAGGTTGATACTATTTGTGCAACGTAACTATTAGAAGGGACTCGATGCTATTTGATATTCCTTACTATTTTATTTTATTTGATGCTGGAGGATGCTGAGATTGGAAAAATACTGAATTGTGCCAGGGGAGGCTCAGATTGGATATTAGGCAAAATTTTTACATGGAAAGGGTTATTAAGCCTTGGAATGGGCTGCCCAGGGAAGTGATTGAGACACCATCTCTGGAGGGATTCAAAACACAGGTTGACACAGAGCTTAGTGACATGGTTTAGTGATGGTTTCTTATCAGAGTTAGCTTGATGGTTGGACTCGATGATCTGAAAGGTCTCTTCCAGCCTGGACAATTCTATGATTCCATGATGATGGGGATTTGCAAAGACCCTGTGTGCGGAGGGTGCTAGTTGCTGGTGTATGTAAAGGGCCTGAGTGGTGGAGTAGGAAGATGAAATATTCTGTGTTTAATTGTCCAAATTAATCTCTGAAAGCTGCAGTTTCCAGAGCTCTATAATTCAGCCAGTTAGGGCTGCTTTTTACGAGCACAGTTAAAAGCACCTCTTTAATGTCTATTAACTTTGTCTCACCATTTGGCCAACTCCTGTCAACAAATTTTGAATCCAAAGTACTCGGATAAGGTCTGGACCTCCTTTGTCTCAGAAGAAGTGGACCATTTCCAGCTTCCCAGGGCTGAAGTCCTGCAAAATACATTCCAAGTTAGACGCCAAAGGTAGAAAACTGTAACTTGAACAATTAAAATGTATAAATTTATTCCGGTTGCGATGTCACTGAAACCAAGCAATGGGAAGTGGGAAATGACCTTAACTGAAGTTGTCCATACTGGCTCCGTGTTACGGACACACAATTTTATGGAGTGTTATGAATAGTCCTATGTGGTTAATGCATTGAAAGACACATGTCGGCTTTATTTAGCTGGAGAAATTTGGGTGCAAAACTGCTAAACTTGAGGGAAATGTCATTCTTTGCAGTTAAATTTTGCCGTTCCGCTTACTGAAGCGTGTAAGAAAGAGACCTGGGGTGATCTTCTGACTTTTTCTAGTATTATATTTTTGCTACAGCCTCTATACGACATCGTCCTTGACAGGCATTGCACAACATTGAAGGTGCTGCACTGACTAATGGAACATCAGTGGCTGTGATGGGGTTTCATTCAGCGCAACCAAAATAGCTTAGTGTGCATAAGACGAATGTTTTTATGCAAGTGTTTCAGATAGTATCTGTCAATCTGGCTTTAATTGGTTCAGATATGGCTTTTGAACTTAACTATGTATATGCACAAACCAGCCCTCGAGGAAGGCCTTACACTTTTTACTCTTTTTTTTACTCTTTTTAGTCTGAAGAAGAGTAGACTGAGGGGGGATCTGATCAACATCTATAAATATTTAAAGGGTGGGTGTCAGGAGGATGGGGCCAGTCTTTCTCCAGTGGTGCCCAGGGACAGGACAAGAGGAAACGGGCCCAAACTGGAACATAGGAAGTTCCACCTAAACATGAGGAGGAACTTCTTCACTTTGAGGGTGGCAGAGCCCTGGCAGAGGCTGCCCAGAGAGGTGGTGGAGTCTCGTTCTCTGGAGATGTTCAAACCCCGCCTGGACACATTCCTGTGGGACCTGCTCTGGGTGGACCTGCTTTGGCAGGGGGTTGGCCTAGATGATCTCCAGAGGTCCCTTCCAACCCTGTATCATTCTGTGATTCTGTGACTTACACAGATGTATATATCTGCTTATATCTATCTGTCTATAGCAGACTAGACTAGCAGTCCTCTGCACTGGGCAGGGACACCTCCCACCAGAACAGGTTGCTCCAAGCCCCCTCCAACGTGGCCTTGAACCCGTCCAGGGATGGGGCAGCCACAGCTTCTCTGGGCAACCTGGGCCAGGCTCTCACCACCCTCACACCAAAGAGTTTCTTTCTAGTATCTAATCTTAATCTCTTCTCTTTCAATTTAAAAATGTTACCCCTTGTAGTGTCACTACATTGCCTGATAAAGAGTCCCTTTTGGGTGGGACTTACAGGATGTGTGTCTACGGTTTGGGGAGAAGCTTCACAAATGAAAACCTTTTCCCTGTTTTGAAGAAACCTTTCTACTGAGTAGAGGGCACAGAAAGGAAAACCAGAAATAAATAGTGGAAAATACCATCCTAGGAGGTGAGCATTGCTATTGCGTATGTTTTGTGGTTTGGAAATATTCTTTTGTAGTGTGAGAAGAGGAATGCATCTCTGAGATTGAGTGCACCCTCAGTAAGTTCACAGACGACACCAAGTTGGGGGGGAGTGTCGACCTGCTGGAGGGTAGGAAGGCTCTGCAGAGGGATCTGGACAGGCTGGCTGGCTGGGCCAAGGCCAATGGGATGAGGTTCACCAAGGCCAAGTGCCGGGTCCTGCCCTTGGGTCTTACCAGTTCCATGCAGTGCTCCAGGCTGGTGGAAGAGTGGCTGGAGCTGCCTGGCAGAAGAGGACATGGGGGTGTTGGTCACCAGCTGGCTGAATATGAGCCAGCAGTGTGCCCAGGTAGCCAAGAAGGCCAATGGCATCCTGGTTTGTGTCAGGAACACCCAAGGGTCTCTTCCAACCTAGATGATTCTATGATTCTATGACTCAGGAGGTGATTGTTCCCCTGTACTGGGCACTGGTGAGGACCCAGCTTGAGTGCTGTGTCCAGTGTTGGGCCCTTCACCACAAAGTAGACCTTGAGGGGCTGGAACGTGTCCAGAGAAGGGCAACGGAGCTGGTGAGGGGTCTGGAGCACAAGTCTGGTGAGGAGCGTCTGAGGGAGCTGGGAGTGTTGAGCCTGGAGAAAAGGAGGCTGAGGGGAGACCTTATGGCTCTCTCCAACTCCCTGAAAGGAGGGTGTAGCCAGGGGGGGTCGGTCTCTTCTCCTGAGGAAGAGGCCATGGGACAAGAGGAAACGGCCTCAAGTTGAACCAGGGGAGGTTTAGGATGGATATTAGGAAAAATGTTTCCACGGAAAGGGTTCTTAATCCTTGGAATGGGCTGCCCAGGGCAGTGCTTGAGGCACCATCCCTGGAGGGATTTAAAGGACAGGTTGACATAGAGCTTAGTGACGTGGTTTAGTGATGGGTTTGTTTATCAGAGTTAGGTTGATGGTTGGACTAGATAACCTTGAAGGTCCCTTCCAACCTAGAGTGGTCTATGATTCTATGATTCTGATGAAAGTAGCAAGAAAAATGCTTGGATCAGCGACAAGGGATATGAAATACGGTCTCCTGTTGGTGACGTTATTTTAATTGAGAAAATAATGTAAAATACACTGAAAAGCACCTGCTTAGAAACAAATCCGAATGTGGTCACTCCCTACCACTGTATGAGAATGGTTTTCAAAAATATGTTTCAAGAAGAACGATAATTTAAACTAATTTGGGGAAAATGGCAATAACGATGTGTAAATTGTTATCACTTGCAACTGCTCTTTCACTCTTTCAAGTGTCAGTTTGAATTTTAATCTTTTACAAACCACTTCATTGTTGAATATCGTAAAGAAATGTAACCCCCTTGGAAGAAATCAAAAAGAATCCTGCTATTGAGTTAATTAGGTACAAATTCGAGTGGTTTTTTCTAATAAAGATTACATGATTTATTCAACTCTTTCAGGCTCTACTTGAGATATACACACCTGTGTCTAGCTTGCAGAGGATTTTCCTCATTAATTAAGAGCACTTTCCTTGTGTTATTACTTAATTGGGTGTCACGGGGAACCTGATGAGACAATGAAATGGTCTTAATTGCATACAAACTAAATGCATGATACTTCACGTACTGGAGTGTTCCGTGACATGACCCCCAGCTCGTTATCATCTACTAATAGCGGTAGTAATTGCTCAGTAAGAAAATGTAAGCTCCTTCGTTCACTATAGTGTTAATTAAGCACTTTTCTTTCCTGTTGTCAACTTTTCTCTATTTATCACACTTATTTAAGAAGTTTTTCAAGTTCGGCAACGTAGGGATTTGAAAATCTAAAGTATTTTTCCTCTTGTTTTAAGTTTCCAAAGGAGTATGTTTCCATGCAGTTCCAAACCGGTAAGGGAAAGGGTAAAATATTATCTTTAACTTTTAAAAATGATATGCAAAACTTACTTTTTGTGAGTGTGCATATGTGGGTGTGTGGACAGTTGCCACCGGGGGCTTGCGTGGAGGCTGAAAAAGAGCAATAAGTTTCTGTTCCACTTCTGGGAATAATTGTTATTCTGCTTCTTTAGCCTCTTCCATCATTTTTTTTTTTTTTTAATATTTTTTTTTTGTCTGGGAGAGTGGAAACAGGAGTAAAAGGAGGAAGAAACTAAGACACTTCCCCGAGTCATGGCTCTCTGTGCTCATCTTTCCCAAGCAGCAGGTAGATTTGTAAATGACATGAATTATGGATGTAACCACTGTAGCATGCAGAGCCCTGGATACCTGCCGTGGAGACAACCAGTTTTATTCAGCTCTAGACAGTAAAGTTACCTATGGGACTGGAAAAAAACTCCAAAACTTTATATTTTCAGTGCTCGTTCAGCAACGCTAATTAGATTCTTCCTTTTTCCTCGCCTCTTTTCTCCTCTCTCCTTTCAGGTTTGCTTGGAAACCTTGCAGAAACTTTTGGGCAAACCCCTGTGTTTATTTGCTGCTTTCCAGTAGTTTCCAAGGTCTCCTTGGGAAGTTAGTCCTGAATAATACCATTGGAAACTTAGCAAGAATCAGAGAATCATAGAATTTTCCAGGTTGGAAGGGACGTTTAAGGTCATCTCGTCCAACCATCAACCTAACTCTGATAAAACCCATCACTAAACCATGTCACTAAGCTCTATGTCAACCCATCTTTTGAATCCCTCCAGGGATGGTGCCTCAACCACTTCCCTGGGCAGCCCATTCCAAGGCTTAATAAACCTTTCCGTGTAAACATTTTGCCTAATATCCAATCTGAACCTCCCTTTGCACAATGAAGAGCTTTCAAACCCTTTCATTGTGGAAAATTCTCTTCTTCAATAGGGTATTCCAATGGAAAAAGTTGTCCTTGGAGGCAAAGTGATATTTTTCTCTTGGAAATGAACGCTTTCGCAGTCTGCTATGGTATTTTCTAGGTTTAGGATGAAGAGAGTCTTCATCAAGTGAAGGGAAACACAAAAGTAGGGACCTAGACATGGACTGTGCATGAGACAGGAGCTGATTTCATGTGTGACTTCGAGCAAGACCTGCAGCTCGTCTGGATCTTTGTTTTTCATATCCCTGCAATGGAATGATTGGTATTTCCCTTGCGAGGCTGTTTTCAGTCGTCTCGGATAAAACCTTTGCAGGCATCAATTCTATAGAAGAAAAGTCCTTGCAGCTCTGAATTTTGGCATGGGTGCCACTTAGGATTAATGGTGAGAACTGAAGAAAGAATGGATTTTTATAATAAAGTAAGTTTTAGGTAGTAAATGCAAGTGAAGGTAATTAGTGCTGGTGAACCTACATCTTATATCTTCTTGATTTTTCTACTTTGGATTCATGTGAATTCCAGCGATGGCCATCAAAGGAATTTGGTGGTGGGAGGATGTGAATAGTTTCTGTTTGCCTTCTGTTTGTTGTTGTTACACCCTGTTTAATTTTTCCTGTTGCATTTCTGCGTATAGACGCTGCGCATACGGCTGCATTCTTGGTGGGGAAGGGTGGTAGAGTTGGGTTTTAGTGTTTTACCATCCTATTCCCAATATTTTTTGGCTTCCTTGGATTGTTTTCCGTGTAGAATAATTTGGATTATGAGACCAGTCAGTATCTGACACATTTAGGACATATAGATATATATATGGACCATATATGTATATGGTCCATTTTACTTGCCCAATCATACGTTGAAGTAGGAAGAATTTTAAAGAAGTTGCTCAAACTGGGTTGTTATTGCTGTGCTTGTTTCTAGTCAGGGTAAATGGGGAAGTGCTAGAAAATGGGAAACTGCCCTCTGCCCTGGGAAGTTATCTGCATTGCTTTTAAGTATGTTGATATATTCTTAAAAAATAAGCTTTTTAGCTCATCTTTTTAGCTGATCTCCCTGCTACCCTTGGGTTTGCCAGTGCAGCACAGCTTGATATTTGAATTTTCTGAATGAGAGTGAGGCTGTAAACCTAAAATACGAGAGGGTGTAACTGTGGGGGCCAAAAGCAAGAAATCTCATGGAATATTTCCTTTCTTCCATCCCGTGTGGCCCTTTCCACTATTTGCCAGCACAGGCAGGATTTACAGAACTCCTTAAAGTTTGCTGCAGCCCCAGACCTTCCTCTGCATCCCCTCCCTGGGCTGCGGTGGGGAGCGATGCTGCTCTTCCAGGCGGATTAGAAATTATTCCTCTTCCTGGCAAAATACATCAAAGGTGAAAAATTACGGTGCAAATACTTTAGTAATAACCTTGTCAGGGAAGCTCGACCGCTTCTATTTTTAGGATTATTGTATTTTCTATGAGAAAGGGCTGAAGTAGCCATAATGCATTTTAAATATTGAATTTCTCTTAAAATTTCCTATTTATTTGGCAAAGGGGATCTTGGAGTCCTGTCTGCTGGGAGAGGAAGTGTTTATTTTTTGCCTGTCTTCCTTCACCTAGGTGCGTTTTGTATTATTTAGTCGTCCACTTCATCTCTCCCTCAGATTCAGATGCACCTTCATTTGTTTCTGGATTGTTTTCCTGTTAATTGAAGAAAATGATGGGTTTTTTTCTGCTAAAAACCCTGTTCCCATCGGATTGAGGTGCTGACTTTAACGTGAACTGGTGTTAGAAAATAAGACCAAGACTCTTATAACTTTTAGGCTTGCTTTGCTGCACCCATGTGTTTATTTTATGCCCCCAGATTGTATCATTCCTGGGTGTAAATGCAATATATGTGGCTTAATGAAGCAGGTGGTTTGTGATGTGCAAGAATTTCCTTGGGTGAGAGCTGCTGAATCTTCAGTTTGTATTGAATCTTCCTGGTTTGTATTTTCAAGTTGATTTTATTGCTGATTTTTAATTGCATTTAAGTCAAGGATCCCAGATTGCTGATTTAAAATATTTGATTGTAAACGTGTTTTCTTTTTTTTTCCTTCGTGCTTCTGTTTTCCTGAAAGATGTTTGTACTCGCTTCTTGGTACAACCCTTCAAATATCAGTCATAAATTGTTGGCTTTTTCAATAAAATTAGAACGCCTTTATTTTGGCCATTGCTTCTCTGCACGCTTATTTAAACAATAACATCTAATTAGTAACTTGAGAGTCTTTGTTTAATTTTTTATTATGTAGGAAACACAGAATGACACATTTCAGCGATGTTGCATGGTGGCAACCAATGTCCTTGGAAATTGGAATTCAATTTAATGTAGTGTGGGGTCCACAATTTTGATGGATTCCTGAGAAAAATAACAGACCTCTCTCAAACCGTGGTAGCAGGTTGAATTGGATTGGTATGAATTAGGGTGGTTTGTGGTCACTGCAGACTAGATTTTCAAAGTATTTGTGTAGTTCCTGTCCCATTTCTGCCCTGCCTCATCCCCATTGGCAGGGAAAGGTCTCAGCTCCGTCCTCTGATCGTTGTGTGGTGCATCCTCGTTGCTCGTTATTTCATAGAATAGAATCATAGAATCGTCAAGGTTGGAAGAGACCCTTGGGATCATCGAGTCCAACCATCTCCCCTACTCTACAAAGTCCTCCCCTACACCATATCCCTCAGCACCACATCTAATCGTCTCTTAAACACATCCAGGGATGGTGACTCAACCATCTCCCTGGGCAGCCTATTCCCATGCCTGACCAATTTTCTCCGCTCTAATTTTGCCCAATGCAAAATTGGTGGGAGACGACAGGTGCCAGTGAGGAGTGCTGTCCTCTGGCTTGGAATCATAGAATCATAGAATGGTTAGAGTTGGAAGGGACCTTAAAGATCACCCAGTTCCGACCCCCTGCCATGGGCAGGGACACCTCCCACCAGACCAGGTTGCTTAAAGCCCCATCCAACCTGGCCTTGAACCCTTCCAGGGATGGGGCAGCCTGGGCCAGGCTCTCACCAACCTCACAGTGAAGAGTTTCTTTCTAGTATCTAATCTAAATCTCCCCTTTTTCAATTTAAAACCATTACCCCTCATCCTATGGCGTCCCTCCGCATCCCTCCTGAAGCCCCCTTCAGGTACTGGAAGGCCATTATAAGGTCTCCCCCTGCTTGTAAGAAGATCCTGTAGGTGAGCAGAAGCAGGACCTG
>JAHREE010087102.1:0-10361 GCA_033628505.1 Tringa tobata | reverse complement strand
GGGGAGACCTAATAGCAGCCTTCCAGTACCTGAAGGGAGCCTACAGGAAGGCTGGGGAGAGCCTGTTTACAAAGGCCTGTAGTGACAGGACAAGGGGCAACGGCTTCGAACTAGAGGGGATCAGATTTAGATTGGAGATTAGGAGAAGGTTCTTTACTGTGAGGGTGGTGGAGCACTGGAACAGGTTGCCCAGGGAGGTGGTTGAGGGCCCTTCCCTGGAGATGTTCAAGGCGAGGCTCCACGAGGCCCTGGGCAACCTGGTCTAGTTGGGGGTGTCCCTGCTGACTGCGGGGAGGTCGGACTAGATGACCTTTGGAGGTCCCTTCTGGCCTGGACAATTCTATGATTCTATGAAAAGTGAACAGCCAAATAAATTCCATTAGGGGTAAAATTATTAGTTACCAGTAACTGATACAACAATATCACAAGAGGGGTTTACGGGAACTTATAGGTACTGGAAGAAAATTGAAAGAAGGCAAGAAGCCTGCCTTTGCTGCTGCTAAACTTGGTTCGAGACCAAGTACAGGTTTTGTTGCCTTTTGACTCTTGCAGGTGCTTCATCCATGGGAACGTGTTGCTTAATGCTCTTTTCTTGAGGGCTGCTACTTATCGTTTTCACTAATCACCTAACAATATTTGAGCTGATGCAAAAGCTGCTCAAGACTGTGAGGATCTTCAGAGTAACTTGATAAATTCAGGTAGGTAGATTGCTCAAAACCAAATGCAAGGTGAAAAAAGGTGAAGGAGACACCCATGAAAATAGTCTGAGTAAATCACAGGTGGTAGTGGGGTCTCCAGAAAAAAAAAAAAAGCAGCTAATGTGCTGGAGGTGTTAGAGTCCACGGGATTAAAAAAATCAAACTCCCTTGTGTAATTATAGTGTCTTCAGTCAGAGAAGGAAAGTTAGTCTGTTTTGCAAAACTTTTCAGTTCACTTAATCAAAAAAAAAGCAAAAAAAAAAAAAGCTCAAGATGGAAGTTGAAAGGGTTTGCAATATGAAAGGATTGAAGTCAGCTGTGGAAGTTGTTAGAGATATGGAAAGATAACCTTGGAGAGAGAAGGGTAAATGCATGAAATCTGGAGTAGACCAGAGACTTGTAGTGCTCACAGAGGTGTGTGACCCAGAGGACGCCTGAAGGGGAAGGAGAGCTGCACTCTGCACAGTATTAGAGATGATTTAATCCATCAGTGGCATAAACCCTAATGCTTCATGGCATAACTCAGAGGCCCACTGTCTAGCTTCAGAAGGCATTTTTCAAGTGGGTAAGTTATTTCATAACCATGTACTATAAATTCCTTTGCCTTGTCATCGGAACGGCTCATACTGGTCACTTGTGGAGGCCCGATACTCGCCTCTACTGGTAATCTGTTAGGAGACATGATTACATGTCCGTGTGCCAGACCTCTAAGGGTTCTCAGTGGATAAATGCCTTAAAAAAAGTTCCTAATACCCTATCACGTGAATGTCCTCGAAAATTGTCTCAAGAACTTCCGCCCGTATACTTGACGCTTTCTCCCGGTGCACTTTATTCCTGTGGGCACAGCCGCGTGTCCCGATTTGAATGAGCAGGGAAGTCCGTATGGGAGGACAGGGATCTGGATCCAACGTGTGCCTTTGAATCAAAGAGCCTTTCCCCAGTAAAAGAAAATGCATGTGGCTACTACAGTGTCCAAGCGCTGAGCAGTACATTCTCTGAGCATGAGACATATTGACAAAAATTCCCTGTCTCGCTAGATGGGATTATGATAAAACCCTGTGGTTTCATCACTATTACTGCCGCGCCGGGCTTTTTTGTTCGTTAGTTTGTTTAGCTTCACATTTGTAACGTTGCTAAAAAGCGATTCTCTGCTTGTTCCTGGATCAGCTGTTCTCCTTGTGCGTGCTGGACTAGGCAGAAGCAGAAGGAGGTGGGGCACGAAAAGGCATCTCTGTCCCCTTTCAGGAAGGTTCTCTACCTTGAACTGGCTGGCAAAGGTTAGACTAAACTTGCTGTGCTGATTGATAAAGCCCCTGTGGCCAGGGTCCAAGCCAAACCTGCGAAGAGGCTCTATCTCTGAATTTCAGTTTGCTACAGCATTTACATTAACTTGTAGATAATGTGCTCATAAAGCATTAATCTAATACTCTGAATTATGAAGCGGTTGCAGTGGAATTAATGCCTTTTTACAATCAAGTCTCATTTTGATACCCCTTATGTTCAATTTCCTGAAAAAAATCTCCTTTCTACCTAAAATTTGCATATCTGGATTTTAACAAATCTGGTAGAACTGTTTGACAGAAAGTATGAGGTAGATTAGAGAAGGCGTTTCACAGGCTTAGGCATGTAAAAATGAGCTGCAGAATGTATTTTGCAATAGTTCCCTCCATTTTTAACCCGTGTCTCAAAGTTGTCGTGTTTTGGAAGCGTGAGCCATAAGTAAGACCCAGATTGCAGAAGATACATCCTGTTGACTTTGAATTTAAATCAGTTAGACATGCAGTAGCTCACCTCATGAGTGTAGGAAGAAGTCAGTTCAAGGCTGGGAGATAAATTTGGCACACATTTGCAAAGGTGAGACTGTAGGACCTGTCAGGCAAGCATCTTATTAGAAAGACAAGTTAAACTGTGCTGGAACTTCCTGAATGAAGGTGGCACTGGAGTCACAAGCCTGTATAATCCTAGTACTGGATGTGCTGGGGTTCACTTCTGATTTCTGGTGGCAGCAAGGCAGACTAGGACCTTCATGCTTCTCTGTTGAACCTTATTCCAATCACTTTTCCTATGTGCAGGAAATACCCAGTGTTTATACACTAGAATGAACTACATCTCAGAAAACTCAGATTAAAATCTTTGCTGTCAGGGAGTATACTGCCTGTCCACACTTCTGGGTGACCCAGCTACTCATTGGGTATGTATATTTTAAAAAAATAAAATACCTTTTCATGATGGGAAAACAGGACATAGATTTGATTTTTTTTATTGCACAAAGTTGTTGCCGTACTAATGAACCAAAAGAGCAAAGTTTAAACATTATAGTATTTGTCAACAAATTGGTTTCCCGGCCTATTTTGTTTATCAGCTACTCAGATTGTCATTAAGGTAGAATTATGAAACACTGGGGTATGATCATGGTTTTTCAGTGATTTTCAATGAGTCCCTTCAAATCTTCAGGCTGACTGCCTCAAAATACTCCAGGAATTTTCAACAAAGTTGTTGGTTATGTTTACTAACTGCAGGAGAAAAAAAATGCAGCTTGGCAAGTTAGTTTTGTGATGATATATATTCTTAATAGATAAATTCCAGATAAATTCCTAATCCTACTGACTTTTATTTTCTTCAGTCATATCTGTTGACAGTTAGCTCCAGAAGTTACTTGCATGTTGTATACAAATAAATAAATCCTTTTATCAGTTTTCGATTAAATGCTTTTCAATTTTTTTTTTTAACCTATCTCTTGTTCTTTCGTTATAAGAAACAGTAGATAAAACAAAAGTAGATTGTTTTGTGTCACATAGGCTAGTGAGTCCCTGGTTTTGTTCCTTCTCTAAACTAGAGGTCTGTTCTTTTCAGTCTCTTTTCCTATGGAAACTTTCCTCATATCTCTAATAACACAGCACTGAATTACACAACGATGAACTGAAATTGGATGTCTCCTGTTGTGCAATTAGCTTTGATGAGCGGGTTTGCCAATACTATTGACTATCAATTGTCAGTTTACATCAAGTACTTGGGGTTGACAGGGTTCATGGATGGAGTAGACTGACACTCTTCCTGATGGGAAAAGGCCAGGAGGGATTTGCTTATCTAATTTTGGAGCGGATGGTAAGCGACACTGTTGAAGGGGCGAAGTGCCAACTTCCTTCAAAGAAGTAATTGTTGGAACGCTTTCTCAGTAAATCATCTCTTGTTTCTGATAAACTCACCACTGTTTGTTCTGCCTTTTCTTTTCCCAGCAGGAGGATCAGGCCAAGCAACACCAGCATTATCTGAGCCTTTTGCCTTTCTTAACCCCGGTGAGGTTGGTGCATGCTGTGGGAACCCTGTGGGAGCGGTGCTGGCCAGGCTGTTTGACAGCAGGGGGTCATGTTGGTTGTGCTGAATCTCCAGGGTCTGGGGCTGTCGAGCACACCAGGTTTGTCTGGTGTGGAAGCGCACACGCTTCCTGAGATAACACAAGCCTGGTGACCATGTTGTTAGTGTGAGCTCCAAGCTGGGCTACAGTTGTCTCGAGACTTTCCCTGGGATGACTTACACCTTTGGTGGGCCTCCCTTCTGTTCTCCCTCCTGTCATCTTCAGAAACATAGCATTTTTGGACCACCCCGGTCAAACTGGATCCCAGATGAGAAAATCCCAGGTGTTTCCTTCAGCATCCACCTCCACCTTTCCCCATCAGCCAGTACCAGTGGCCCAGTGCCTTCTGACCCTCCATCCCTTGTCCAGGTACTATCCTCATAGCAATTTCCTTTCCCCATTGCTCGTGACTCCCTCTGGTATCTTGCTTCTCCACTGATCCCTACAACAACTCTTTATTTGCCTTGTGACAGAAGCATTCAGATATGTAAAACTAGTGCAGAGCAAATGTTTTGGGACGTATTTCTCAAGAGCGTTTAGATGTTATCTGGGCATTTTGTAAGACCAGTAACCCTGGTTGGTACCTTGCTTGCCAAAAATCTACCTTCATCCAATTCTGTATCCAAATTACAAATACCCACTTCCCCCAAAACTCTTCCTTCTCATAAAGTAGGGGAGGAGACTGCTCCTGTTGCCTATTTACTACTTACAGAAATCTCAAAATAGTCTTGACTAAAACGTAGACATTAGCAGAGATAGTTCTATGGTGGGCTTGAATTAATGAAACAAGATTTCATTTGATTTAATTTCCAAACACCTCGGTTTTCATGTGGAACCTTAGGCATGGGTATGGTTAATTTGTACGTACCAGGATGCTTGGGAGAGTAGGAATATGCTTTATGGTAAACTGATTTTAGGCTTAATATGGTTGTTGATTTGTATCACAACAATAAACTTCCATCATCTAGATACTGTTTCTCAAACTTTTGATCTGACATGAGTAATGTGGTGCTATTGAATTCATTTAAAATCATGGCTTCTGGCTCCTATATTGTATTTGTGCAGAAATGTCCATAGGGTATTTTTTTTCCTATGGTGATAGACAAATTTGTGGTCTCTTGATTTCACCCTGAGTACATTGCCTTAAATACAGCACACAGAAATGCATAAAGGCCAGAAAAGAAACACAAAAATGTCACTATCAACCCCTGTATGACCCTGGTAGAAGTAGCTGCAGGAGTGGCCCTTCAGTGCATCATCTCAGGCTTTCCAGCTCTGAGAGTATATTCTAATGATCACTGGAGAGAGTTAGTGTATAGAAAATAAGTGTGAGTGAGTGAGAGAGAGAGAGAGGGGCAGGCAGGGAAAGTTTTTTAAAATTAGTGTTTTAAGTCTTCTGTAATTTGCAGCAAATGAAAACACATTATCATATGAATAATATATAAAGAGATAATAATATAAATGCATGCTACATTTCCGTATCTGCACACCCAAAGAAAGAAAATTTGATTCTCTCATAATTTTTCTCATCCAATTGCTGTAAAAATCTCTCCTCTCTCACATCTGTCATAATAGTATTTGAAATCCGAATATGCATCCAGACAGCAACATCTAGGTAGACTGCGGAGAGGTTTCTGCTTTTCCTCTGGCTGTGGAAAAACTAGGTCTTTTTAATAAAATGGGAAAAAAATCACCTTTTGCTTTCAATTTTTTCCATTTTTATTTTACTGAGACCCGCTTTGATAATTTTGTATTCTGTTGTTGTTGCTGCTTCTTTCACCTCAACTTGTTTTTCCAGCAAAGAATAAAACAGAGCTGCGGGGAAAAGCAAAAGAAAGCATGGAGAGAAGCAGGCTTTACTCACCCCCTAATTTTGACATAAATCTTCAGAGAAAACAGTGAATGAATGAAAAAGTTTGTCCCAGAGCTGTCAAAGGAAAACATTACTGGAAGTTGTTACAATTTTGGAGGAATTTGAATCATCACCACTTGCAAGGGAGCAGGCAGCTGCCTTCACTTAGCAATACAGTGAGCTGAGGTTTCTTTTTCCTGGCTGCTGATGTTGAAATAGTGGGGCTGTTCAGCTACTTTCTGAAATACTCCATTCCTAAGGCACAACATTTTGTGGGATCCTTAACATAGTGATGATTTCTGTAGATTAGATTTATTTCCAGTGCCCTGGCGAAACTCGTTGCTTTGGTAGGGAGGTCTCATCTGATCCCTGCTTTTAACATGCACATTCCTCAGTTGAGAAACCCATTGTTCTGCCTTAAACCAGTGAGGACCCAGATTAAACTATCCAAAACCAAAGCACTTAATGGGCAGTAGCCTTCAAAACATGTATGCACGTTTTTTTTTTGGCTTGTGGAGGTGTCGGTATTTTGTGCAACCCAAGTAATTGTTGTTTTTAATGGGATGAGAATCATTAATTCTGAGAGCAGAGTGTGAGGGGGACGGCGACCCTCCGCTGTTCCTGTTGCACCACAGGCTGCATCGCTGCTTGCTAAGATCTTTGCAAAGGGACAAGACCCAGGGATTTCAGCATCCTTACTGTCTCCAGTGCACGGATGCTGCAGACAGATGTGTATGTATGCATGCGTCTGGATTTTTAATGTCTGGATATATATGTTTAAGTGCATGGGATTTTACAGACAGCACACATTTGGGCTTGGGAAATAAAAATTTTGAGAATGCGAAGTGTCCTTTGCTGGACACAACAGGGAATATTAAACAGAAGACAAGAAACTATTGCTATCAAGTATGATTTCTTCTTAATGTGCAATGCCAGAAGATAAACTTTTCTTATGCTTCCCTTTGTCCTGTGATGTTTAAGATGTCCTCTTTACAGCCACCCTTACCTTGCCTAATTCTGGAGTTATATTTGACACCAAAGACTTCCATCCTGAGGTGGGTCCTTGACAGTCTTTAATATGACAAAATGATTTGGGCTTCCTGTCAGCCAGTTTAAATCACTTTTCTACTCACACATAAAAAAAGCTCCATCGCAATCCTGGATGGCCACAAGCAAAACGTGACTGGTCCCTGCCTAACCCTCAGCTGCACGGCACTGCATTGTCATCGTAATTGGACGTGATAGATTTTCACTCTGCTTTACTAAAATTTTGTTTGTGATGGAGTAAATATGCCATTCACATTCGAGCATAGATTAGCCCAGAGCAATGGCACCGTGAGTTTTTTTTTAAACTGTGCGTGCTTTTTATATACATAGATATATACATATATATATATGTGCCCCTATATATACACATGCGTATAAATAAAATAGAAAGGTTGTATGAACAGGTCAAGCATCTAGCTAAGATTAGAAAAAAATCCCCTTCGTTGCTAAATGGCATCCTGAACTCCATTTTCTTGATGTGTGCCTTACATTTCCCCCCCCCCCAGAAAGGGTGAAAACATAAAAGCAGTACTGCAGACTGCAGCGTGGGGGAGGGTTTTCTTCCTCACACTTTTCCTTCTGTCAAGCCACCTGAGAAGTTGATATGAGAAGGGCATTTTAGAATAAAGACATTGCTCTGACAGCAAATACAAATGAAATAAAATTGGCCTAAGGCTTTGATGCCAGAACCTGAATGGAGAGCTGAGACTTGGCAATGCACTAGTTTAATACACCAGAGAAATAGAACTAGAGTAATTTGCAATGTAGTATGATGAAAGAAGAAAATATAACAAACCCAGAGATTAAAATAGACTTTCCAGCCTCCGTCTGTTCACATTTTGCACTCAAGTTGACCCATAAATACGGCAAGAGAAGTAAATGTGCACTTTGGGCTTCTTTTTTGGCACGAAGCCATCGGACGTGGGGGGATACCACGCCAGGAGCCTGGCCCCGAGACTCCAGAGGGAAGGAATTTCACTGAATTTCACTGAATTTTTTGGAGTTGGAAGGGACCATAGAGATCATCTAGTCCAACTCCCCTGCCAAAGCAGGATTACCCAGAGCTAGAGCATGTTACTCAGGAACTAAGGCTCTCACAATTTGTGGACGAAGTCTTCTTTGTGGGTATCTCCTAACTCTGGAAATAGCCACCACCAGCCACGTGAAGCCATCGCTCCGGTTGCTGAACAGACAAACAGGCTTTGAGGTGGAAGAAGGGGAATACTTGAGAGAAAGAAAGTACTTGTAGGACACCTTGTGCATGCCACCGATGTGGGGTTTTTTTCTTGTACACGTGCACACACATCCCTAGCTTCCTCTGATCCAATTACTTTCATTAGTGTAAAAACTCTTTAAGTATTACTTGGGATTTCATGCTTGTCCGGCGTTTATAACCAGAAGTGATCCTATGTGCTGCTACAATGCAAAGACAAAAAAATAATAGCCAATGGGTTAAAGACTGAGTTGGTTCTCATTAACATGCCAGTCTGTTTATTTTCATATCCTCCAGAAGACATCATGTATTGGTCTCTAATGTTTTTCAGGTTTGTATGACCCAAATATGAATTGTTCAACTTTTTTTTTGCAATAGGCATTTTGGCAAGTACTGAATTCATTTTATGGTATTAAGTCAGCTGTAGAGAAAAATAAATAAATTGCTGAAGTATCAGAGCCAATTATGGGCACTGGTTCATGTGTTGGATTCCGCATTTCTCCTTTAGATATTTAAATGATTCCAGTGCACAGGCCCAGTCATTCCAAGTCTTTGGTTGTATTTAAAGTAATTGAAAATCTGTTTTCAACACAAAAGTCGAATAGTATTACAGTCCCTTTAACAAATGTTAATGGTTACCCTGAGATTGTGGTAGGATGTAAGTTTCAGTATAAAATTCCACTTGGTGGTAAAGGAGTGTTTTAGCTACACAGTAAAAGTCCCATGAAGTACAAATATAATAACAATAATAACAACAACTACTACTACTCCTGCAAAGACCACACCATCCTCATTTCCTGGTGTAAGTCACTTCATTTTCTTCAGATGTAGAGCTTGATTAAACCGAGAGCGATTTGCAGCAAATAAATGTAAGATGCAGAATTATACAGCATTATCCTAAAGGGAGACTTTTTTACCAGCTCTGTCATACAAGCTCTTCTTAGGAAGGAAACCAGCAATTCAAATAAACCAGTCATTAGTTTGCATCTAATTCGTAAGTCTGATTCCTCCAAGTCATTAATTTGGGGTGGGAAGGGCAAGAGTACAGCTATTGTCTGATTCTGCCAGCAGAGTAAGAAAAAGAAGGTAGTGGTGCTATCTAATTAATGGGGAATGTATATACCTTAGAAAAGCAATAACTTTGTCACAAGTATACAAACTATCACAAATAAACAGCTTCTTCATGCCTGATGGAAAAAGCTCCAGCATGCCACAGCAGCAGCGCATTTGTTTGTTATCACATACAGTGTAACCTATTTTTGCATTTACTGTCTGATTCTCTGCTTTTCACCCAGACACAAAATTCCTGCGTTAGGGTGTAAAGGAAGGCGAAGCTTGTAAAGCCAGAGCTGGCCAGCTGGTGATGGAGGTTATTAACTGAGGACAAAGCAGACATTTACAACAGTGGGGCAGAAAAGAAAGAATGAAACAGAGATCTCTAGTTATATTTTTCTCCTTCAGAAATATCACTTTGTCTATGGTAGATCAAACACTTGGGGGAAAAAAAAAGTAATAATATGAATGTTTAGACTCCCCCTAGGCATTTTCCATGCTCCAGATATCCCCAGAATGCAACAGAGCATCCTAGCTCACTGCTGAATAACATCTCAGATATGCCCTTCCCCTCACTGGCTGGAGGGACTAATTTATGAAGAGAGATTAAAAGAATTAAATATAGATAGCTTCACTAAGTGAAGACTACAGTGGGACAAAAGAATAGCCTACAAATACATGGAGGGGATAAATTCCTGAGGGAGGTGAATTATTTAGGACAATAGGAGTGGGTTTAACTAAGAGTAATGGGATGAAATTAAGAATAGGAAAAATTAGGCTGAATATATAAAAGAAATCTTCCTGACAGCAAAATCTATTTGGTTGTGGATGACTGTCCCTTGGGAAGTGGTGGAAGACCCATCATTTGGTACATTTAGGGGCAGGCTTTGACAAAACTTCAGCTAATGCACTGTGGGAAAAAACTTGCAAGGAAAAATGCGAAAAGAGTTGCTCAGTATCATTGGTCTCCTCAGTCTTTCTGTAATATACCTCACCAAACCAACCCCCCCGGCCTCAGTGCATTGAGTTTGCCATCATCACACTTGGACCACACGGATCCAGAGATTGCTGTGCGAGAGACACACCATCACCGTCCCCTTGCCCAGGCAGAGGCTGGTAGATCTGGCAGGGTCTTCTCTTGGC
>JAHREE010087035.1:0-10721 GCA_033628505.1 Tringa tobata | reverse complement strand
TGCTGCGGGGTCTCAGCAGTTGAGGGGGGTCCGTCCCGGGAGTGGGGTGAATGGTGGGGGGGGTCTCAGGATTGTCCTCCCCACACCGCAGAAGCCAGGTCAACGCGAGGCGCGGTCTCCTCCAGAGCCCTCCTGAGGGAATGTCCCCGCTTGAGGAGCAGGTGTGGGTGCAGGAGGAGGTGTGGGTCCCACCACGAGGTGACCGTGGCCATCCAGGCTGCGGGGCTGACAGGGGGGTCCGAGAGGATGCCACTGAGCTCCAGAAAGCCCTGAGCGGTCAGGAGGAGGACCCGCTCGCTAAGCGGAGGGATGGCGTCGGCTCAAGAACAAATGGGTGTAAATTGGCTATAAATAAATCTCGGCTGGAGATGGCGAGACAGCGCGCTGATGATGGCACTGATGGTAGGAAGAGGAGGTTGTGGAGGAGCTTCGCCTGGAGCAAAAGGCAGATCTCCGGCGGTGGTTTGATACAGCTCTCATGTTCATACATCATTGTGTACCCCGTTAAATTCGGTATCTCCAACAGCAAGGCTCCTTCTGATCACCCAGGAGCTTCTTTCTAATCCTGTCTTTCTACACTTTGCAAGGGATATTTTTATCTCCAGCCTTTCCAGCTGTCACAGGCTCTACATGCAATTTCTACCGTGTTGATCACCAAATAAAAGCAGAGGAAGAGAGTTCCTGCCGACTCATGGGCAGCTTTTTGTACCTAGCACTTTCCTTCTGCCAGAAGAAGAGTTTCTACATCCCTGTGATGAATTGGGTTGGGAATTGATCCAGCTTTTCTAAGGTTGCTTCTCATTTGGAGAACCCAGGCTGGTTCTCCTGGATGCAGAAATGTGTGTGCTGTTTCCATGACTTGGTGGCAGCTGCTTTTGCCATGTCTGAGTGAGAGAATGGTAAATTATGGCATTTGGTTCTGTGCTGTGTGGCCACCTTGATAGGTGACTTAGGCCCAGCGTGTCCATGCAATAGTGCTTCAGTGATCCCTTTGTTGAGATTGATGTGGGCACCTGCCCTCTCCTTGCACCCTCATTTCTGCAAGTCAGTGGAATCAGATAAGTGTAAGTAAAGGAAAAGATGAAATATTAAAGCCTGGGATGGAGTATGAGTGTTTCTGCCTCCTCATGCAGAAGCACTGGGGTTTTCTGGGTCCCACTGTTAACTTTTCACCTATGACCATTAGGCCACCAGGAGATGGCTCTTGGATAACACCCTGCCTATGTGTCCAGTCTCAGAAAGCCCACCAGGCTGTCCCTGATACCCTCGAGGAAGAGAAATGAAAGGTTGGGGCAGGGGTTTGTATGCATTATGTATGTGAACGTGTCATGAGTTGTACCATTTCCTCCTCATTGAGTTTGCACGGTCTTTCAGCTGAAGTGTAAAAACCTTGAAATGATGCATTCTTGGTATCTACAGTAATGTACAGACAGATGGCCATACATCAATAAAGCAAACCAGCGTTTAAAAAAAAAACAAACTGAATTTTTAAAGCACAAGTCCCCAAAAGCCATGATGTCAGCTAAATTTTGCGCCTGGGGGCCTTGGCACGAGCGACATGTCAGGCCGGTGGCGAGCTGCCATCCCTGCACGCCGTGCAGACCTTCTCCTGGTGCCCTCACGGGTTCTCCCATCCCTCCGCTCCCGTCCTCTTGGTTGTGACCCTGTTTCCCCTCCTTCCACCGTGGTGCTGCTCCTGTGGGAGATGGAGAAAAAACAGAGTCGTAGGCTTCCCCTGGCACGGCGCCCACGTCTGTTAAATCAGGGGCCGAGTCTCCAGTGACTCCTGCACAGCACCCAACCTGGTGGGATGCCATCCCCAGGCAGGTCTCAGAGCTTCAGTTTAGTTTGGAGAAGAGGAGGCTGAGGGAGGACCTCATTGCCCTCTACAACCACCTGAAAGGAGGTTGCAGAGAGGTGGGTGTTGGCCTCTTCTCCCAAGGGAATAATGACAGGACCAGAGGAAATGCTCTGAAGTTGTGGCAGGGGAGGTTTAGATTAGATATAAGGAAGAATGACTTTCCTGAGAGAGTGGTCAGGCACTGGAACAGCCTGCCCAGGGAGGTGGTGGAGTCACCGTCCCTGGAGGTATTTAAGAAATGTGTAGACATGGCTCTTCAGGGCATGCTCTAGTGCCTGAGATTGTTGGTTTGTGTCTGTTTGTGCGTTTTTTTGGTGTGTGGGTTTTTTGGGGTTTCTTTGGGGTTTTTCTGTGGTTGGACTCGATGATCTCAGAGATCCCTTCCAACCATGAAGATTCCGTGATTCTGTGATTCTTCTGAGAGAGGGCTTAAGAAAAGATTTATCAAGGTAGAAAGGAAACGGTACCAAATGTCTATTCAAAGACCAGAATATATTTAGCAATTTGGCAACCTCCTCCCCAGAAACATTTTCAAGTGATGATATTCTTGGTGACATTTTGGAAATGGGGCTGTAAGTATATGTTTATTTTGCAAAGGAAATGTTACGTGAACTTTCCAAAATGCTTGCACGTGCTTAGAGGTGTTCTTTTATCTACCACCATGAGCACATTTCCTATACTCTTCGTCGAACACTGACTCTTTCACCTCCTCACCGAGATAAATAGATTAAAAGCTTGCCGTTTGGTGGGCAAGGTCGGAGAAGCTTTCTTCTCCACGTGCCATCAAGTCTTTGTTAGCTGCAGTGCTTCCCTGGTGCTGACTTACCCGTACCTTTCCTTGACCTGCTGTGCCAGAAGAGCGGAGGGGAAGGTTCCTGCCGGAGATGTCAGCTGGCAGGAGTGATTCGGAGGCAGCGGGATGATGGAGGCAGGGGGGTACAGCAGCAGTGTAGAGGCAGCCTGGAGCACCCTGCTTGTGGAAAGACCTCTGGGCTGGAGCTGGCAGCGAGCGGGTCCCACGCCCAACGGTGATTAATCTCAAAGGGTAAAAATAAATAAACAAGCTCGCTAAGAACTGCCAAAAACGGGAAACGGGAAAAATAGGTTTTCCCAAAGGACCATTCAGAGCTTAACCAGCAGTTTCTTTCTGGCAGATCGAGACCTTGTTTATTGATTTTAGTTTGGATTTTAGAGACCCTTGGAAATGGGTGGTGCGATGAAGGCTGGGGGCAGGATGCGAGTGCAGCATCCCCAGTGCTGCCTCTGCCCGACTCTTACCTGCCTCTGTGCAAGGATTCCCAACGGGAGAACCCATGGGAAAACCCAATGGGAAAAGAGCTCTCCATCATTGCTTGTCCAGGGATGGAGAAATTCCCACATAGGCTTTTTTGGAGCCAGCCCTGGGGATGGGACTGCTGCTGCCCAAACCGCCTGGGTCCCTGCCACCCCACAGCGCAGAGCAGGCACGCTCTGACATCAGCCAGGCCACACCAGCGTCACAACACCAACACCCTCTGGGTTTTGACATCAGCCAGGGTATTTCTGACCCCCGTTGGTCTGAGCAATGAAAAGCCCAAGTGTATATAATGGCCCCGAACCATCCTTAAACTTGCCCAATTATCATCACCACCAGCTAAAATCCTGCTTGAGCCCTACCCTAAAAAAAAAAAAAAAAAGATGTGCAAGGCTCAGAAAATAACATGCACATTCGTAGAAAGATTTTCTTTCTGTTGCCTTGACCACAGTGTTGTGTGAAGAAAAATACTGGGGAGACGGAGGGGGGACTGGGACAGAGAAATATATGGGTGTTGTAGGAAAATCACGTTTGTGCACAAGACAGAGGAGAGTTATTCATGGGCAAACCCATCCAGATGGAAATATGACCCCTGTAAATCTGCCACATTAGGGAAACCCACAGTGAACTGTTAGCAAACGCTCGATACGCAGGCTGCAGCTACCTCCAGTTTTTATGAGCTTTCCAAACACGTTAGCACTAGCAGACATTCCCTTCCAAGAAAATCATGATAGCCGAGGAACTATGTGAGGCTAGAAACGAGTGAGCTGTACTTAACTTGAACTGAATAAATGTGATTCTACCAAATCTGCCCCAAAAGGGTACATTCGCCTGAACACTAATTTTATGAACCTCGCAAGTGCCTCGTGCAATTAAAGCCATGCAGTAGATACAAGTTGGAAACTCCAGAGGCAGTTGTATTTCTATGAGATCTGAGGCAACAACTTTCTGTTTCAATATCCCCAGACCTAGAATCTCATGGTGCTCATGCACTGTGAGCAGCTAAAAATAGGTCCATAACCTGGACAGGCTGGAGCTACTCAGATGGAGAAAAGCTGCATTGAAAGGGAAGGTTGGAGAAGAGCAGGGTGGATGGAATGGATGCTGGAACTCAGCGCAGGAGCTCTAGTGGCAGGCATTTACCCTATGGTGTGAATCCTTCATCGCTCATCTGCACAGTATTTGCTGCTCCTCCTTGCCAAAAAGACTGTGGAAAGCTGAGAGGCATCCTCCACGCTCCGTGGCAGAAGAAAGCCCAGGTACCAACCCCTGCCCTTCCATTTTGATTGCAGCTTGCTAATAAAATTGTTAAATGCTGTGTGAGTAGTTGTTAAGTGGAATTCACAAATATCCTGGGATTCAGGCCACAGCAGTTATTAATGCTTTGTACAGATAGGTTCACATTAACAGGAAATACCCCATTCTGTCCCTTCCTGTGCTCCAAAGTTTGCAGGGCTTTTTGTGCCAGATGCTCTGCCTCAGAGACTCCATAAGCGCTGAGAAACACCTCACTTGGGTAGTTCTGCCAAAGCTTGTCAAATAAACAAAGAATGATGCGCTTACTCTATCTGAGAAATACAGGGTGGCCCCATGTGAATGTGGAGTTCGAGTCTGCAGCGTGTGGCGTGTTTCCAGCAGCAGGGATGGGTGTGCACATGGAATGGGGACCCCAGCTGACAACTCTGACGGTGCAAGTACTGGGAGAATCTGAGCATTGGGTGCTCCACGTGGTATCACTGCTATGGTCCGCTCGAGCCGTCCTCCCACGGCCCCACCTGCCACCCAGATATGAGGGAAGTCTTTCACGACCCAGACTTACAGAAGAACCTACCAAGGGTCCCACCAATTCTAAGTATCCCTTCCAGACTTATTACATATGCCGTGTGAAATTCAGTCCAGCGCATCAAAGGGAAGCTTGCCTTTGAAGGGCTGCATGCTTCCTGCATGCAAACATTGCTCTGATTTAATTAAGCTTGATTTTATAATCAGTGTAGTTAAACCAGTATGATGCTTGTGAGCAAATACGGCTGGCGTAAGCACCTCGATGTGCATATGGCCTGATATCAACACCACCCATAAGCAAGTGACACTCAAATTTTCCTACCATTCACATTTTCACTGTTTTTCCTATATCTTACTTCTGATTTTTATGCATTATTTCTTTTGTTCACATTAATATGCTCATAAGATTGTTTATTTTTTGTTTCTCTGCACTGAAGATTTTCTTACGGTCATTGTCCAGAGTTCAACCTTTCAATTGCAAATCACGAGGCAAAGTTAAAAGTCAGAAAAACTGGATATTCATCCACGAGGGGCCTCACGTAGGAGCTAGCTATTAGACATGAAAGAATAGCATTTAATTTAAGATAAGGCCTAATCTCTTCCCTTTGTGAGCAAGATTTCTGCAGTAAATCTGAGCATTTGTGCCTGGAGCTGTTTAACTTTGCTCTCAGCTAGGTGGGGAGTGGTGGAAACCCACAGAACCGAATCTGCAGCGTAACCCTGAGTACAAAATGCAGGTGCCATTAGAGAAGAGAGAGGCTGACTTTAGGAAACATATATTAGGTGTTCAGATATGTGCAGGACACACATCTCTTCAGTACAAGCTTGAGCTTTCTTGGATCTCGCTGTACCCATCATGCTACTTGACTCATGGAAAACGCACAATCCACAGCACTCTCAGTGATGCTCAGCACTGGAGCTGGTTTCTATTCATCAACATATTCTTGAGAAAACACATCCTATCGCCTAAAATTTGATGAGAGGGTGTTTTCAGATGCTTGTCCCAAAATTACAGTTGAGAAGCATGGTTATCAGCATACAGATCATAAATAACCTGTACTATTTCTTGTGTTATGGCCAGGTGTTGCTGACGGACTCCCTGGAGCTCCACAAAGCATTGCCACGTAGGCAGCCGAATTCCCATTTCAGTGGGCTGAGGCACAGAGTGATAAATTAGGTAACATGAGTCAGGTTGGCATATATGTGCCCAGTGAGAATTATACATTCTTAGCAGGAACGTTTATAGTAACTAGAATGGGAAGTTATTGGGGTTGCATTAAGAATAGAGCATCTTTGTTTTAAGGCTGATGGGACTTAAATTTATTGCAAGCAGAAAGTGGGCTGTTGACATTGGCTCTTTAGGAAACATGAAGGAAGCTCCCATGAACAGGGAGCCCTTTCGAGTGTAACAGGCACTCATCCATAAAAGTTATCACATTATCATCCTCACTCTGGATTCATTTCAGACATAGCTTTTGCTGTCTCTAATTCACAACCTGGACAGTTTTTACTATGAGTGTGTTTAAGAACCCAGAGGGCCATATTTTTTGTCAGTTTGTGTTTTTAACACACTGATGGATTGTATTGCACTTCTGATCCCTCCCTGGATTTACTATTTTCCATTCACCATAGAGAACTCTTTTCCTAACAACTTGTGGGACTGTCAAGCTGTGAATGACAGACATTAAAAAAAAAAATATGGGCAAGACTTTTAGTTGTCCTTTCATAACACACTGAAAAATTTTTCACTGCAAGAGTGGGACGCTTTCAAAACTGACTCAGATGAATAAAAAATGAGGTAGACATCCTCCTGCTGACTGGGGCTCCGAGAGAAAACAGCTCTGTTTTTCTTGTATACCGTGTTGGATTACTCAATATAACCTGATGTATGTATCTTCAGCTTCTGTAAGCCAAGGTGGGAACCCAAACTTCACTGCACTCCATTGAGCAAGGACTTGGCCCTCCTGTCTGTCTCAGCCTCTAACCACACAGCTAGCTTTTTACAGATTAAATGGTCTGTTATACGAGGGCTGAAATTGCTGGATCTTCTGGCTGATGTGGACAATGAGGACTGATGACTTCCAAATTGAGTTTGGCTTTTTGCAAGAGGATTTAGTTGCTGGAAAGGGGCAGCCACCAAGAGCCAGGCCAAGGAGTGCCCACAGACCCTGCCAGGTGCCCACCACCACCACTCGCAGAATCACAGAACTGTAAGGATTGGAAGGGACTTCTGGAGATCATCTAGCCCAACCCCACTGTCAAAGCAGGGTCACCCAGAGCAGGCTGGACAGGAATGCATCCGGGTGGGTTTTGAATATCTCTGGAGAAGGGGACTCCACAGCCTGTCTGGGCAAACTGTTCCAGTGCTCCGTCACCCTCAAAGTAAAGAAGTTTTTCCTCCTCCCAAGTGCAACTTCCAGTATCCCAGCGTTTTAAGGGAAAAAGCAATGGTTTTGCAGTATATCTCATCTGAGCTGTTCCTGACTCCAACACAGTAAATGTAAGACGCAGATCTAGGAATGACCTCAGGAGATCACCTCACCTCATCATCAAGGAACATCACCTATGTCTTTCCTAAATGCCTCCTGGATTATCTTTTCTTAGAAATGAGCGGTGATGGGGATATGCAGCCTGCCTTGTGAGCCTGTCTCTGCATTGTCCCCACACTTGGGAACTATTTTTCCTGGTGCTTGACTGAAACCGCCTCCTCCTCAGTTAAGCCTGTGACAACTTGACCTAAGCCCAGGGGATATGAAAAGAGTTTATTCTTTCCTCCTTAGAGCTACCTTCTACATATTTGGACACGATGTCCCCACAATCCTCTTTTCTAGACTAAACAACACCAAATCCTTCAGCTTTTCCTTGCAGTTGATGATTCCTGGTCATCTGATCAATCTTGTTCTCTGAATTCTTTCCATTTGGTACATTTCCTTTCCAAATCATCATTTCCAGAGGGGGATATGCTTTGTTTGTAAGGATGATGTGCACATGTTTCTCTTCCTTTCACACCCCACCTTCAAAACAAATGTTTCTCTGCTTTTTTATTAACTGAAAAAAGGTGTAGCTGTGGGGAGGGGTATGGGGAGGTTGGCAGTCCTCCTTAATATTTTTTGAAAACATTTGTTACTCCCCATGACACAGAAAGCCATTTAGCAAGGAAAAAGCGTATTAGTCTCGCATTTCCTAAGTGTCATTGTAACTGTTGAAGCCAGAAAATATACGTAGAGCTATTAAAATATTTGGATAGTGTAAGTTTAGATAAGATTCCAGCAGATATTCCTATCACACTTATTTCTCAATATGAAAGCTGTGACCCAGCATTTCTCCTGAGTCAGCAGTATACGGGCCCTGGTTATCAAGCAAAGCTAAATGGTTATTGCCTTTAAATTAACAGAAAGGTGATCACTAGAAGAAGTGCCTACATTTGGATGGAAACCTAAGCTATAGGCTTGAATTGGGCTTGAATTATTTTAGGATTCAAGCTTGAGGAAAAAAAAGGGTTTGTTACTGTAATAACTCCCAGACCTTTCAAAACAAAAACTGTTTTGTAAACTTCGTTAAAAATAAATTTTTTTTCAGTCACAAAGTAGGGAAAAAATTATCTGAAAAAAAATGGTTAATCTATTTTGGAAAAAAAAAATCTTTGGGATGCTGGAAGAGTGAAAAAGTTCATTGCCATGAATGCTGAGGAATTTGGGCAGAGGAGCAGCAGGAGAGGACCCAAAGGGGTGGGTGGGAAGGAGATGCGAGGGCAGAGGAGACACAGAGCTGGCAGCCGCAGTGCTGCCCAGTCAAGAAATGCCACCTGCAGCAGGAGGGGACAAGGAGGTGGCAGGGGCGTCGCAGGCAGGGCAGCAGCGTGGCCGTGTTGCTGTCACAGAGATCGTTGAGGGCACACACAGAGTTGGTGACCGGGATGGGGAGGGTGGGATAGCTCTGGACCACTTTTTCTGCCCCCCCCGGCGAGCAGGGAGCAGCCTCAGCTTGGCAAAGGAAAAACTGGATCTTCCCTCAACCTAAAAATAGCGGCATAAATATTGTGTACGCATTAATTATAACAGTTACAAGGGTACAGTGTGGAAAAAAACTAATTAATGTGAGGCATGTTCAAATGACTTCACTGAAAGCCATGCTTTTTTATTAAAGGAACATGATTTTTTTTTTCCCCAGATGCTTTTAAATATTTCACTGAGGCAATCTCATTCTCAGGGAGGCGTTCCATCCGGAAGACTCCCAGGCATGGGGTTGGATAGTTGGTCACCATAAAGTACAGCATCAGCAATATGGCATTTCCACACATTACAATCCTTCGCATACAACCTGGCTAAAAGAACACCTTACAATTATTTTTATGTAGTTGGGATATAAGCTAACAGCAGGCTTTGGGAGAAATAAAACACATAGCATAGATAATCACAATTAGATGCCCGGGGACCATCTTTTCAGTCCGACCTGCAAGTCTGCCAGCTTCACATCATATGTATTTGCAGTTGTCAAAATACAGTTGGCTGTGGGGATGTGTACTTGGCCACAAAAATAAAATAAACAGGCTAGAATTAGTGTCAGGAAGAGCGCTGCGCATTTATTAAAAAGAAACCTGAAATAGTAATCACAGGACTATCATGCTGCTGTTCAAGGTTCACAGCTTAATTCTGCACTAAAGAGGTTTGCTGTTGGCTTGAAGACTTTCAGGTCAGTGGAAACTGTTGATCCCGAGAGGCCTGTCAAGAAAAATGAGTGAATTATAGGTTTTGGCCAAGTCATGTGCTTACCAGGCCAATTTCAGTAACCAAGGCAGCAAAAAATCCATTTCAATGAACTGAAATTAAAATGTGTATAAATGTACAGCCTAGGTTTTGCAGGATTTTTAATGCTTTGCAGTATGACATAATGGCACATTTTTTTATGTCCTCAGAACTTTTCTGCTGGTTTCAGAAGGTTGAACTGACACTGATGTCACATTATCCACTTACTCTACAATATATTCTGGCCTTGTGCTTTATTTAATGCTTTGCACTGTTATTTGGATGCCGTAATTTTACAGTTACCTCACTGGATCGATGAGGAAAAGTAAGAAACTGCCAGAAAAAGGTTGTTTCATACACAGAGTCGTCAGAAGCCTAGGCCTTTCCTCCTCCACCTGAATGCAAACCCATTAAAAGTGGTCCAGGAAACCTCCATCTCTGCCTTCACACGCAAGATGCTCATAAATCCTATTTCTGTAGCAGAGGTTTATAATCTGAGGCTAATGAAGACTCTAGGGTAGCACCGTGTTTGAGAAGGATCCGGGGCCGGGCCCACAGCTGATGTATGTTCACGGACCTCCAAGTGTTATCAGTGGGAACCCTTGGAATTACATCAGTGCAGGCGCTTTCCCCTTCCCTTCAGTTCAAAAGTTTCTATTGGCAGGATAATAAAAAAATCCCCCATCGCATCTCGCCAATAGTTTACACTGCAGATTCCAGAGCCCTGGCTGCTCCACCGCACGGGTCCCAAAGCACAGCAGCCGTGCTGCTTCCCATCTGCTGCCAGACCCTTCCCACCGCTCCCGCGGCGTGAAGGGCTCCTCACACCACATGAAAGACCCTTTTCATTGAAGACCCCTTTTCCAGCTCTGGGTGAGCGGGAGGGGGCTGGCAGGCAGATGCAAAGCTGTGCTGCAGCCATGCAGGTCTTTGCAGGGAAATTTGGTTGGTTCTTCTCTAGGTGAAGCAGTGGTTTGCAGGGGGCAGGAGCTGCTCCTCTGCCTCCTCAGTCTTGACCGGGAGGCTTAATGTCCTCTCT
>JAHREE010087011.1:0-14027 GCA_033628505.1 Tringa tobata | reverse complement strand
ATTACTGAGTGAATAGGGAGAAGTCTACAAGGAGAATAATGGAAGAATAACTGGAGTCATCTGAAGTGTCCAGAGTTGTGTTAGTTTTCATTCTAAGAAACAATCACAGAATCATAGAATTATTGAATAGTTTGGGTTGGAAGTACCTTTAAAGGTCAGATAGTCCAAACCCCCTGCAATAAGCAGGAACATCTTCAACTACATCAGGTTGCTCACTGACATATCTGTAGATTATTGTATAGTCTAACCACAAAGAAAACACCAGCATATAGAAACCCGATTAGAAATCTATTTTTTTAATGAAAACATCAGAAAAGTACATAATGATGACATCTGTTGATTAAATTGCAGACTAAATTCAGTATGACCGAATATGACTGAGTAAATATTCAGTTTTGTTTTCAAAACCTAAAAGATTTATGCTTTATAGAATTTATATTAATAATTTTACCACTTAAGCACTTTTTCTTCTTTACTTTATGACTAAACAGAGAGAGATGTAATCATCTGAGAATATTTTTATGAATCTAAATATGACTTTTCAAATTTCTATGGGAATTTATGGTGTTCCGGCACTGCTTTTGTGAAAGATGCACTAATCTGCTCCAATTTTTTTTTTTTCCATTGAAAAACTGGAAAAAAGTTTTAAATCAGTTTAGTATTTTATTAGTTTGGTCACGATCTTACAACCTTATGAACATAGTTTGTTGATGAGTACTCACAAGTTCTTGGATATCCAACATACAGCTCATTGGAATTCCAACAGGAATTTTAAGGAAGATCTTTTTGTTATGATTATGATTGAAGAGATTAGACAAAACGAAATAGGTAATAGGAACCATTTTGAATTTCAGCTGTTAAAGGAAAAACAATGAGCAAGATTGAGCAGTATCACTACTTAGATAATAGTAATAATAAATTCTTGTGGACATAAGGGTATCGTTTTAACAATCTGGCACATCTTCAGTTTGAAGATAACAAAACTTTGCTGAATGGAAAAACAATTTTCAGGTTTCTTTGATGTACTGGGGAAGGGCTAACACCACCACTACCACCGTTTCTTTCTGAACTCAGAATTTCACCGTACATATTTGAATCATATGATCACAGAATACCAGGTTGGAAGGGACCAATCAAGAAACCATGTGGTCCAACATTTCTCGGCAAAAAACACCATCTAGACAAGACAGCCCAGCACTCTGACCACCTGAATCTTAAAAGTGTCCAGTGTTGGGGAATCCATCACTTCCCTGGGAAGATTATTCCAACGGCTGATTGTTCTCATTGTGGAAAATTTTGCTCTTGTGTCCAATTGGAATCTCCCCAGGAGTAATTTGTACCTATTACCCCTTGTCTTATTGCATGTGTCTCACAGAATCACAGAATAACATGGGGTTGGAAGGGACCTCTGGAGATCATCTAGTCCAATTCCCCTGCCAAACCAGGTCCACCCAGAGCAGATTGCACAGGAACTTGTCCAGGCAGGTTTTGAATGTGTCCAGAGAAGGAGACTCCACCAGCTCCCTGGGCAGCCTATTCCAGTGCTGCCCAAGTAAACTCCTCAAGGTTTAGAACCCTCCCTTATTAGGTGAGTGATTGTACATTTTGGATCATCAGCCATAAACCTTAAGAATTCGTAAGTTTGTTGCATAGTATTAACTCTTGAACAACATTCTGAACCTGTGGATTGTTAAGTTTGTCAGAGTCTTAAAGCGGTTTTGTTTAGAGTAAAACTTAATTTGATTTTGTTGCCATCTTTTAAAAATAAAGCTCTTTTTCTAGTTTTTTGGTTGGCCTGGTTTGGTTTTGTGAGGTCCCATGACAGCAAGTCTGTAAAAATAAATCTAGCTGTAGATAATTTTTTGGTATCACAGTTAGCTAGCTGTCTGCATGCAAAAGGGAAACCTTTAGCCAATGAAACTGTCAAAGACTGCTGTTGTTAAACAATTTGTAAAATCTACATTAGAAACTGAAGTCTATTTTAAAATATCATTGTATGGCATTATCCTTGCCTTTAGGGGGCCGCACAGCATTTTGAAAAAAAAAGAAAATGTCCTAAGCATATGAAAAAAGTAGAAGCTGCACTTAAGAAAATGTAAATTCAAAATTATAAAAAGCATAAATTCAGAACAGCTATTGCTACCCTTTTGTATAATCATGAGGTCAAACTCATTCCTTATTAGAGTGTGTTCTTCGACTTCTTTCTGATTGTTTTGATTCCCCAGAGGCTCTGGATAACTAGACAACATAAGACACTCTCACTTTATTCCCTATAGTCAAGCTTTACCATGTGATTTGCTAAATTATTATGTATGGAAAATTAATCTCTAGATACAAAGCTACAAGCCTGTAAGGATTTAAAGCACAAGCTGAAGCTCTGTGCAGCACTGTTACTACTTATCTGGGATATGACTGCACAAATATAAATAAAATTGCATGTCCTTGGCTAGGGTCAGACTACTTCTTTCAGTTACTGGGTCCTTTTCAAAATACCTATTTAACTTGGATCAATTAGAGAATAAATGAGTTACTAGGTGATCTGTCTGCACAGCTAATTGCTTGTCTGGTGTCTGAAGCTTTATCTTTAATATCTCTTCATTGCAAGAAAGCTAGTATCCCTTTGAGAGGGGTGACTAATGCCTATTAGAAATATTTTAATGAATTTCTGAATTGCTGGGGGAGGTGTCATAGTTTAATGGTAAACTTTTGCTCACACAGCTGTCTGTGGAACATTTTAGGTGCACTATTATCTATTAAGCTCACAGTGGGTAACAGCATAGTGCTAAGTATATTTGCTGGCTTTGCAGGAGATTGAAGCTCAATTTTCTGTTCTGTTGGACTCTTATTACAAACTTAAAGATGGTTTTCTAGAAATGAGCCATAGCTGCCGAAGTGGTTTGGAATCTGGTCTGTCTTCTGGGGAGTTTCCTTTCACAAGTTGTTAAATGTTCAGAAACTGAAAACTCAGAAAGTTTAGCAAGGGGAAAATAACGTTTCCCTTCATTTCCATCATACTGACTTTTAACATAAACTAAGACTACAATTAAAATTCCATTCCTAAGCCAGTTTATATTTACACTATTGCCTGCACCCAGGTCCAAGCAGAAGTGGCCTGGACTTCAAACCTGCAACATGCACTCAGGTCACAGTTAGATTAGATCACAAGAACAAGTGTGTGCTCTTCTCTTTACTGAGTCTTAATAACCCCAGACTTTAGGTTAATTGCTGTAAAAGCTCCAATCTGAAATGAACTTCTTATTCCTCTTTCTTACAGCATGCTCTTTTTCAAAAGAATTGCTAAGGCAGTATTACTGAGTGAATTGATTTAACAACAAAACGCATAATTAACTGGTCATTTGTCTATAACGTGTCAGTAACAGTTCTGCAAAGATTAGTCTCTTGGATACCCAGCAGAACTGATAACTGCATGACATGATATCAAAATCTAGTGAGATTGTTATATTATATCATATCAAGAGAGAAGCAACATATTGTGGCATTTGTGTCTTTTCTGTGAAGATTTAGATGGGGATAATAGTGGAACCACTGAAAGGAAGAAAAAGAAAAAATAGGATTATTATGTAGTAATCTGGTTTCAGTAACACAAGGTCAACAGTGCTATGTTACATTTTATGTCGGATTCCAGAGGACAGGGATCCTGACCTTGATTATAAGTGAATGTTACCCTAATGCAAAGAAGAATGCCTGGACATAAATTGTCCGATCCTGAGGCTGTGTTGAGTCACAGCTTGTGTTGGAAAAATAGCATGAGTTAAGCCAAAATAATACTACGTGAAACCGTGATTCTCAGTAAGGATGCACTGTCATAGTGTGTAGAGGAAACTGAAATTCAAGCCATTCATGTATCTGATTCCTCTGCACCCTGAAAAGTAAACTGTAACTCAAATAGCATATAGATCCAGAATATTAAATGAAAAAGAGCTCTGTAGATGAAAAATATTTTATGAATTTTAGAAACTAGCCATTACAGCAGAAATTTCTTTAATTTAATTTTTGTGATATAGTCCATAAGACCAATCACTAACAAATATAGTATGGATACCACAAACCACAGAATTCCAGAATCACAGAATGGTTGGAAGGGACCTGTCGAGATCGAGTCCATCCCCCCTGGTAAAGCAGGTCCACCTAGAACAGGTTGCACAGGATCGCTTCCAGGCAGGTTTTGAATGTCTCCAGAGAAGGAGACTCCTCAGCCTCTCTGGGAAGCCTGTTCCAGTGCTCTGCCATCCTTAAAGTAAGGAATTTTTTTCTCATGTTCAGATGGAACTTCCTGTGTTCTAGTTTGTGCCCTATAGCATAGGGACCACAGAAAGTAAGTCTATAAAGTTTTATTCATGAACTCTTTCTTCTCTTATTTCAAAGGATCTGGAAGGAAAGAGCTGGCCAGTATTTTTCATTTCTGACTCAAAGTTTAAATTCTTCTTTTTCCTCTGGTATATCCGGTAGTTTATTACAGTGTAGAAATGTTCCATTCCTATTTCTCAGATTTCTGCCTTTTCTCAGCAATATGAAGAGGTTTTAAAAGATGAAGCAAAGATTCTCAGTCCATAAAGGAAAGAGGTTTTATTTAGATAAGGGTTTCTGATTCAAATGGCATCAACCTGAAGAAAAGCATGCTTGAAACAGTATGATAATTAAAGATATAACTTCTTTCAGAAACCAGGAATGGACAGAAAGGAGGGGTAAAGTCAAAGCTACATGCTAAGGAAATAATTGTGGGAAGGAACAGGATGTGGAGAAAGGAATTGAGAAGAATGAAAGTGAAGTTGCTGAATTACTGTAAATGCTGTTAAGAATTTGCACAGGACTTGATGAGGAAGAATGGAGACAGCATTGGAACAGACAATTAAAAGCATTTTATCCTTTCAAGAATAGATATTTGGTTACAGCATACACTGATATCCTATTTGCCAACTCTTTCTCCATCCACTGTTTAAAACAGCATGTTCCTCCAATCTTTCCTCTCTACAGCAGTTAGAAGATGACTAATAAAATGTTCTGAATAATCTTCAGTGCATTAACACAAGTTGAAGGCCAGACTAACATAAAGAATCCTCCCACTTCCATTCCACTAAAAAAACCTATTTTAAAAAGTTTGCTCTTTCTGTCTCTTTGCATGTGTTTGTTAGAGTTTTGTTTATTTTGGTGAAGTTAATGGTCTGTAGGAACCCTCTGTTCTGCATAAACTAGACAGCATCAGCAATAGGGACACAATTTTTTCCTACCCACATGAGTTCAGCACTCCTAAATCCAAACATTGGTAATATCAGGAGACTGGTTTTAAAACATTGAGCAATTTGGCATTGATCTTAACCACGAGAACTCTTCGGCCTTTTCATTAACACTTCAGAATACAGGAGGTAACAAGGAATTGCTCCTTCTAATATGTATTATAAGTTTAAGTTCTCGGGATGGAAGATTTGTCAGGGGTATTACTTAAAAAACAGTGCTATATTCCTTTTAGAGCAAGTCCAGATATAAATGCTTCCAGTTTGTCATGGCTGTATCGGCAACAAAAAGCAGAAAATCTCTGAAATTTACCTACAACATGCTGGTGGAGATATTCTGAAAACCATCTGCCTTGCCTAAGTAAAGCAGGGTATCTCATAATACTTCATTGTAGCTTCTTACGTAGTATTTCTTCCATGTTTTGGTTACAAATCTTTCTTATGTTGCTAAATTTATTCTGGGAGAGGTTTCTTTTGGGGAACATTTCCTTCTTTTTTCTATTTCATCTTACCTCTTTCCTCCCCTCTGGCTATGAAATCTTTGGGGGATTTAGTCTCAGCAAGGTATATAATCCTTTAATGATCTTCATGCTTATTTATTTCATGGCCATATTTGAGGCTGATAACACAGTTTGTTTTCATTGAACTGATTTTCTTTGTACAGACTTTTTTTTTGTAGAAAGCTGTCTCAAATAGATTGCTTCAATCGAACTGTCAAAGACCCTTCAAAGGGTAACAAGTTTGAGGCACTATTAAACTAGGTTAAAAATCAGTGATCTACAGCTGAAAGCTTAAAAAACGAGAGCTCATTAATCCTCAAAGATTAAAATGCTTTCTAAGCTTCCATGAACTGTACTTTTAGTTACTTTTTAATATTCATTTTTGCTTTTAGAACTTATAAATTTAATTGAATCAGGCTATCTTGTATTTCATTTCTGGATATCATGAAAAGGTGGATTGTATTCAGGCATCATTTATTGGGCATTGAGTGCAAAAATTACTTTAAAAATCTGGCTTACGTGTATACATAAGTCCTACTGTGACTGAGCTGGTGGTACAGAACCTTTGTAAGTCAGAAGGAGATTTTAATTTCAAATTCTGGAGAATGTCCTTAATAAATATGGTAATACAAACCAAATATAATATGTTGCAGAAGAATAAAAAACAGTTAAATCTTGTGTGTGTTTCTGTACCTCTGTTTTGTCTCTGTGCTTACAATTAGTAAGAAAAATAGAAGTAATTGTGCATTATTTCTTACTCATTTTGTGACGTTACTTGTGTTTTCAGTACAGTAACTACATTAAAGTTCTTGCCTTCCAAATGAGTTCAGAAAAGAAAAGGAAAGAAAATTCCTCAACCATAAAAATATTATAAACATTTTGAAAGACTATGACAATGTTAGGAAATAGAATTGAGATCCTTATGATGTCACCAAGAATATCACTTTTTTATTCTGAGTGGATTTATTATCCATGAAAGATACCAGACCGATGATACTGAAAATGAAATTACCTTATTCATTGACATATATGCTTCAACACTGACCTGCAAAAGCTCTCTCAAGGGGAGGGAAATAGTCAGATATTCACTTTTGGCTAGACATTATCATCTTTGATGAATGATATCTTACTGTAGAAGGACTCCATTGGGACTAAATATAGTAAAAAGCAGCTGCTAATGTAGGGGTAAAAGAATCTTTCTTTCAATTGCGTCAGATAGATGAAATCATGAAATTACAAAATGTGAGCTTTGCACACCCCATGAATTTTGAGGAAAATCCATATCATGACAGTCATTTATTCTGGTTGACATAGTCAAGAGAAGTCCCTTCACCCTATGCAAGGTCACCTTTTCGGGTCAGGTCTGGTTCAGATTTCAGAGTGAAGTCCTTTCAGCAATTATGACAGCTCTGGTGGTAGACTGGAGAAGCTACAGGGAGGTAAATTCCATATGTCTCAGCTGCCACTGTAATCCCAAACTGCATTTATTTAGACAGTTGTTATTGCATCAGTCCTGCTGAACTGTATCTGTAATCAGAAAAACTGGCAGTAAAATGCTTGTGTATTTACATTAATTCTCCCAAAGCCAGTGACTGGATAGGGGAAGCTATTATCAGTTCACTTTCATAAAGAATTCAACTTTCGATAGCTTATTTTTAGAAAAAGTTGGTTTGATCCTCTTTTTATGTAGAACACCATCCACATGGCTGATGGGAAAACCAGTGCTGAATGAGGTGTGACTTTTGTAAATGTGAGGAAAAATCTAAGAAAACAGTTAGATCAGGGCATTTTGTTTTCAAATAGTCGTCTTAAAATAATAGGGTTCTGGGTATGGTCATGTCTTGTTCACAGAACAGTTCTATTATTTCCTTCTTGATAAACAGCCTGTTTATATGGAGTAGCATAAGGCCAGAGATGGCTCAAACCATCATACAAGGACAAGCCAAAATGAATTTTGCATCGGAAGAGGAGCAGCTCATCTGAGGATCAGGGATGTGGAAGCTGCATCTGATAATACCAAAAACTGCATAGCAACAAGGAGTAACCCAACTGGAGAGAGAGGAGACAGAGCGGCTGACAGAGGGGCTGTACATGATGCTCTATCACACTTGTTTAATGCACATTTGTGTGATAAACTCACTATAGGTCAGGAGCAATCTGCCTTTAGGGCTTGTAGAGGCAAACTGTGTTCAAGAGCACTGAAGCCACAGAGTTTACAGCTGGTTTTGGTGCCTGATTCGTTCTGTTCCCAGGTGCTTGCAGGTGCTTTTGAGTAGGATGAGGCCAAAACCTATATGATGATGCAAGAATGAGAAGAGTAAGGATTTTATCCAAAAGTCCACTAAGATCCAGCTAAATCACAATATAAACAACTGTTCAAGTATGGCTCACTTTCTCCCACTTTCGGAGACTTTCTACAATGACTCTCACCAGCTCTCTCCCTCTTGTCACCACAGAACCACCGCAACAGACCCAGTTGGCCTCTGGTATCTATGATGTATGTGCACCTTTAACGGTCTTCAGACTTTAATAATGACATCTTTCCTGCATGCACTTCACGCTACAACTAACTAAAATACAAGAAATCAAAACAGTCTTACTTTTCTATATCGTGGGCTGTCTTATCCTTTTGTCTGTCTAGTGCCATCTCCTCATTATTTGTCCTGGTTTGGAGCAGAGCCAACTTTCCCTCCAGTGAGAAAGGCTCTTGCTTATACTTGTTGCTGTGGCAACGAGGGTCAGCTGACTCGGTTGTTTAGCCCATGAAGGGGTTGCATCTGTGAAGAGGTGTGCATAGGCAAGGTGACCCAAACTGACCAATAGGATATTCCATCCCATCTGCCAGGTTCACTATAAAAGCTGAGGGATCAAAGGGATCCAGCTGGTTCCTCTTTAATGGCTGCTTCTTCACTGACTGATGTCTGGGGTTTGTCTCAGTTTGTCTACCTTCAATCCTGATCTGTGGGTTCCTGAATCCAGTTCCTATTGTTTGCTGATTCCACTCTGGACCTTCTCTAGTGCCTACCAGTGACATCTCCCTGGGACCTTGATACAGTTTTGTATATATTTATATATATTTTAACTATTTCATTATTTTGTTTTTATTTCATTATTAATATTTCATTAAAGTAGTTTAGTTTTTCCTAAACTCATACATAGTTCACAGAATCACAAAATCATTGTGGTTGGAGGGAACCTCTGAGATCATCAGGTCCAACCAAAAAAAACCCCAAAAAACCAAAACCCAAAAAAACCAACACAACAACCCACATCACTCCCATGCACAAACCAATAGTCTTGGGCACTAGAGCATGCCCTGAAGAGCCGCGTCTACACGTTTCTCAAATACCTCCAGGGATGATGAGTTCACCTTGCTGGGCAGGCTGTTCCAGTGCCTGACCACTCTCTCAGTAAAGTAATTCTTCCTAATATCTAATTTAAACCTCCCCTGCTGCAACTTCAGACCATTTCCTCTGGTCCTGTCATCATTCACTTGGGAGAAGAGGCCAACCCCCACCTCTCTACAACCTCCTTTCAGGTAGTTGTAGAGGGCAATGAGATCTCCCCTCAGCCTCCTCTTCTCCAGACTAAACATGCCCAGTTCACTCAGCCTCTCCTTATAGATAGGACTTGTTCTCTAGACCCCTCACCAGCTTGGTGGCTCTCCTCTGGACACGCTCCAGCACTTCAATGTCCTTCCTGTAGTGAGGGACCCAGAACTGATCACAGTGAGGCCTCACCAGTGCCGAGTACAGAGGCACGATGACTTCCCTACTCCTGCTGGCAACGCTATTCCTAGTGTGTCATAGTCATAGTGTCATAGTGTTGTCCAGGCCAGAAGGGACCTCCAAAGGTCATCTAGTCCGACCTCCCCGCAGTCAGCAGGGACATCCCCAACTAGACCAGGTTGCCCAGGGCCTCGTTGAGCCTTGCCTTGAATATCTCCAGGGAAGGGGCCTCAACCACCTCCCTAGGCAACCTGTTCCAGTGCTCCACCACCCTCATGGTGAAGAACCCTCTCCTAATGTCCAGTCTAAATCTGTTCCCCTTAAGCTTAAAGCCATTGCCCTTCGTCCTGTCATATTCCTGATACGAGCCAGGATGCTGTTGGCCTTCTTGGCCACCTGGCCACACTGCTGGCTCATGTTCGGCCGGCTGTCCACCAACACTCCCAGGTCCTTTTCTGCTGGGCAGCTTTCCAGCCACTCTTCCCCAAGCCTGTAGCATTGCCTGGGGTTGTTGTGACCAAAATGCAGGACCCGGCACTTGGCCTTATTAAACCTCATGCCATTGGCCTTGGCCCATTGATCCAACCTGTCCAGATCCCTCTGTATAGCCTTCTGACCCTCAAGCACATCAACACTCCCACCTAGTTTGGTGTCATCTGCAAACTTACTGAGGGTGCACTCCATCCCCTTACATCTCTTCATCTCTCTTCTTCCTCTCCTTGGAGTGGGAGGTGGGGGAGAACATCTGTCATCTTGTCATTGGCCAACTTGGCCTAAACTGTGACACTATTTTAATATAGCAATAGCATGATCATATTTGATTTAAACTGACAATTGTATTTTCTTACAAATAGTTAGCAATATTGACTTGTGTTACTTTTTCCTCTCAGCTTTTTTACAGTAACGATGAAGGGGTGGAGCATTCTTTCAAGGCTACAGCTTAAACTTGCAAATGTAGAAAGCTATTAAACAGTCTGTATATATCTCAAACTGTTGATAATTTACTTGATTTTTTTTCTTCTACCTTTAATGAAAAATTCACCAAATAACATGGCTGTTTCAAATTTTTCCTGTGTGGTTTTGCTATCTTTTCAGGTATCGTTGTGATTGTTTCACAAGTTTCTCATTGGGCTATAATTCTTTTCTGAAGTTAATGGGACATTTTTATTCTGCTTGCAACAGCCTAACAAGACATTAGTTGGTAATTTTTCTCTCTAAAATCTCACTGTTCAGAACACAGTGTCACATTGTGAAAGTATGTTCATAACAATCTGGAAGCTTTTAAGTTGATGTGTAAGACTTTTGAGGCAGTTAGCAGTCTTGACAACTATGGGGAAAAGCACAAGGACTAGCGAAAAATTTATTAACTTAAAAGTTGTCCTAATACTGCTGATTGTTTGTCTCTACTGAAACTTACGCACAGACACGCGGATTAACCCACGGACATGTGGTTGTCTTTCACATTTCAGTGAAATGTGTTGGTTTCACTACATCCTTTTTTAGGGCTGAAAGAGTTTTAAGGATTCAGCCAGTTTATTTTGCAGCAGTAGTTCAGGCACTGGAAACTTCAGAGAAAGGCAGAACTTTCCCTGTGATTTGCATATAAAAATTTCTTCTATAAAATTTCAAAATAAAAAATGTTTCTTTCTAATCTCAGGCAAACTCTGATTGTATATGCAGGAGCATGAGGATTTTGCATGTCTAATACACCTTATGCTTTCACATGTACATAATCCTCTGTGTAGCCTACTAATTCATTTGAAACAGTAAAATGAGATAGTAATGAATTCCACAGGCTAATTAGAGAGTAGTCATTTTTGTCAGTTGCCTTTGAATATCTTTTGCCTAGCTGTCATAAGATAAATAGGAGTAGTTTTATGACCATTATATAACATATGTACAGTAATACATTTCTTATTATTACTTGTTTCCAAAACCTAAGCTGCGCATGTGTATAAATATTATTGTGTAAAAATCATTCTGACCTGATGATGTCCATCTAATTTCTTTCCCTGGATTATTTCTCTTTTTTCTATATCTTGAAGATGGAATGACCAGAAATATAAGTAACATCTTACATGAGAAAAATTTTCTCATTTTTCCTTTTGTTGAATTGAATGCTGTACAGGTGTGGGTAATTTAATATGCAACTTATACATCTTCAACCATTCTAATTGTCTTCTACTAAAATGAAGAAATTTCCAGTCAATGGGACCAGATACATGAATCAGAGGAATTAGGTCTTACTGCAATAAAAGTTTTTTAATCACCTTACATATGTAGAGACTGCCCTCAACAGGAGATAATCACCAAGAAGCCCAATTTTAGCATGTAATATTCTAGATTGGAAGGGAAGGTTAGACATGAAAATTTCAGTTAATGAAACAGTCTGTTCACTTTCTTACGTGATTTTTTCAATATATGTACATGCTAATTAGTAAAATACCAACTGCTTTTCACATGAAGTTTTTGCTTCATCATCCTTTAGTAGCATTAGACTTTCCAAGACATAAAGGATAAAGAGACAGCCATATAACTCCTTTTAGAACTCTAAGTCTTTTAAATCAACACACAGAAAATGAAGGTAACTGTGTTTGTTTTCCCTCATATCAGCACAACATTATGGAAAGGATGCTTGGAAAAGCCAAGAAGAGGTCATGGGTAATGATTTTATTGTTCTGTCCATTCCTCTCTTCTATGCCATCCTTCAGAGGATTTTTTGGAAAGAAATGTTATGATAAACTCAATTTTCCTCGCGAATTTGTTCAAGGTATTTATTATTACTACCCTTTGCCAAAGTTTATGTTTTTTCACATCTTCATTCTCCAGTATGATGTATTTTATGACAAGCTGTCAGACATTTCTGTTTTTCTCTTTCTATAGGGTCCAGCAAAATTATGCTTTTACTGTTGCTGTCAGATAGGAAAGAAAAACACAAGTACAACTTTATACAATAATCTGTAATGCGCTAGTGTTGAAGAGCCCAAACCACTGGCTGGCTCCCTACTATGCAAACACACAAAAAAGATAAGTCTGTCCCAGAACTCTGACCATCAGATCTGTGTGCTTTGAAAGAAATAAGTAGTGGTATTCTAAGGGAATGGTTAGGAAAGTTAATTGAAATATTACCCTTATGTTAAGTCCTTGTTTTCTCATGTTACAAGGTACTTGAGGTTGGCTGTCCAGGAAAAAAATATGTGGCATTAAAAGGAAATATTTGGGGATTTCTTGATTTCCAGGAAAGGACACAGTTACCTCAGCCTCACCAAGTACTCCAAGAAAATGCATGTTCTGCTTGGGTACACTGCAGTTCCTGCTCAGCACACCTGATATGATCAGAGCTTACAGCAATCTCGCTGTCTTTCCACACTATCATGTCATGTTTGATTTCAATACAATATCATGAATACTATTTGTGATGAAAGTTCTTTTTCTGAACACAAATCACATAAGGAAAATACTTTTTTCTGCCTAAAGTTAAGTCAGTCCAACAAATAATACCAGCCTGAAGCACACTAATGTGTTTCTCTTCATTGAAGAGATAGAGCAGGCATGAAGCCTTCCCTCAGTTGTGATTGAAAAACACATTTTCTCTGTCCAGAGCTCTCCTTGGGTTGTCTCCCAGAATGATCCTGTTATCAAACTGATCAAGAGAGCTATTAAACACATAACACATGCATTCTTCCAGAAGCAAATAGTAAAAGCTGAGAGACTCTATTCCTTGCTGAGTGACTAAACTAAGCTAAATTCACAGTCTATCATTTTTCCTTCTTTTCTTCCATTAAACTTGTATTCTTTGCTTCGCAGTGGGGACTGGTACAGGTGGAGTAGGTTTTCTTCCCTACCTAGATCTATGACATGGTGATTAGTTCACCCTTTTGTAAAGTTTTGTGTCTGAACCTCCTCAGGCTTAAGAGAAACCTGAAATTGGATTATCTAAGCTCCAAACATGTTCTGGATACGTTCTTAAACCAGCTGTTGGTGTCTTTATTTGGAAAATTGCTAGTCAAATAATAACACTCCATAGAAAATGTAGGCATCATGTAATTAGAGTTATTTTGCTATTTTGGATTTAGGTATATCAAGACTGTTGTTTTTGTAGCTCTTGGAGTGCTTAAAAAATGGACTGAAAGTAATTTTTGTGGCATTATTCAAAGCAAAGTCTACTGTGTAAACTCAGGGTTCTAGCCCTGCAGTCTTTTGCACAGCATCACTTCTCACTTTGGGATAGTTGATATGTAGTACAGAATTCAAGTTTTTTGTGTTATATGTTTCATTGTCCTTTGAAAATACAACAGAACATAGAGACTATTTACAAAGTTTGGGATTTTTGGGTTGGTTTGTTTGATTGATTTTCTAAAGGTTTAAATAGCTGGGGGAAAGGGCAGAAGAGCAAAAGTAATTCAGTTATTCCACTGACAGTTATATTAGCTATTAGTGTATTTTTTTGTTAGCAGAAATCTGAGACAGTGTCGTGGTTTTGACTGAATTGACCAACCAGAACGACAGATGGCCCCTCCCTGCCCCCCTTAAGGGGAAGAGAGGAG
>JAHREE010087001.1:0-13389 GCA_033628505.1 Tringa tobata | reverse complement strand
TATAGCAGTTTATAATAGCAAAAAAAACCCAGAAGGAGCCACCTTATAAATATTTTGTAAATCTTGAGAAATTTTTATTACTGTAAATGCCACAGTGGAGTCATTAAGAAACCCTGGTGATGAACAGAGGATAAAGGAAAAAACTACCTGTTTTTACAGCTGGTTTGTAGGAATTGGAATACAACTATACTGCAAGTTCCTTTAGGTTAAAAATAAATCTCTTTAGCAATTTTACTGAAGATTATTGGTATTTTCTTGCAACCCGTTTTTTAATGAAAATCAAAGCCTTGGTAAAAATAGTATTAAAAAATATATCTGGTTATAATTTTTAAAAACCTTTGTTTTGTACAAATGAAAGACCAGAAGATACTCAGATGTTAACTTTGTGAGTTAATATATAAAAATTAAGTACAAAATAGACTGAATAGCTTTAAATTGTTTAAAAGTAATGTTTATCTATTTAAGTATTTCCAATCAGTTTTATATTGGAGTTTCACATACTACTAAATATTTCAGGATTTGAAAATGGTACCGCAATTTTATAAATATTAAAATATCAGAATTTTCCCAACTGGAAACATGGACTTCAGTTTTTAATGGACTTTGATGGCACAATATGTAAGTGCCAAATAATGTATGTACTAACTTCAGAAATATGCAGTATGATCTGATTTGCTGAAGCTTTTGTTTTTCATGAGGTAAATCCATTAGTATCACTGCATTTGTCCGTCCATGACAGTGCTGTAATTCATTTAGTTAAATGCTTCTGCTGTGTGTATATGTCAAGAAACTCCTCAATTCACAAATAACACTCACTTTACCTTTAACAATAGCTTACAAATTTATGTTTAATCCAACATGTGTAAAAACAGGATTAGGCTTTGTCATTAAAAATTATCATTTTAAGCTTTCACTATTTATGACAAAGAACCCTCTCTGCTGTTCTGATTTTTTAACAATGATTTTTTGTACTTTTTTTTCTCTAATCTATGCTCTGATCTGTAATCATGCAAATTTCATCAAAATTTCTTTGCTTCATTCTTTCTAGACACTTTTATATAAGAAGCAGACTTGGCAGTAGTTAAGCAGTTTCTGTGTATGACAACTGAAAATCTGTATAGTGAGCTATAACACACAATATTACACAAAAATCAATAAACTAAATATGTAGTGCTCCAAGGTTTCTGTCTGGTTATTAATTAATTGCCAGCAGAGTGACAGATTGATGCTTGCTAAAATATATTCAATTCATGCTTTTAGATCTCAGAGAATGCTGAGTAGGAAAAATACCAAGTAGAAATACCCAAGTTAGCATAAAAGCTTATCAGAAAGTTTGAAATACCAGTCAGCAGAATAAAAAACTACATTTCTATGTGATTTTGATCTTCCAAAACTAAGATTATTCCAATATAATTTTATAGGACATTATAGAAAGTGTCTTCTCACAGTTAACATGTCTACCAAGTATACCACTTAAGTGCCATGGAACTTCAGCTGATAAAGGCAGGGGCTGTGTGTGTGGAGGGCCCAGCCGGCATGCAAAGGGTCTCATGAGAGGACCAGGCAAGAGTGTCCCCACAGCCAGTTCAAACTGCAGGTGGCTGCATATAAGTACGTGGCCAAGGTGTGCAAACAGGGAGTGAAATTGGTGGTTTACACATGCAAGGTGATGTGCTCTGTCTATTGCTTGGCTGCTGCCTGCTCTGCTCACCCACAGGTTTAGGCTGCAATCCTGAAAATCTCCCTAGCTAACTAGTGGCCCTCTAAGTACCTGGAAGCTTGAAGTCTCCAATGAATTAGAATTAGAAGAATGATATCTTTCAAAAAATTCCTATTTTACAAAACCTCAAGGTGACTGTGATCTGTTGAAAGAAAACAGTGTCCAGCTGATGCAAAAACAAGGCTGAGGGTGAAACTCAAACAGAAGCTCTACAACCTGGCTATGCTGACATCTCTACCCAAACAGACCTTCCAAAGACTGAAATAGCTAACCCAACTTCAGGCTGCTTGGAGCCCCAGCACCTGGAATTCCCTCTGGCACCTGAAAGCAGCAGAGGATGTCATAGATGCAAGTGTGCCCAGCTGGAAGAACTCTTCAAAGGAGTAACTATGTTACAAGAAGAGCTCAAAAGGCAGTGCAGTATCAAAGAATGTGACACATAGTATTGCATGCTGTCTCAGGATGAGGGACAACCCAAGCTTAAGGCTGTGCAAGTGGAAGGTAGTCCTGAATTCAACCTCAAGCTGGCTGACACAAGAAACTCATGAGATGATGGAGACTGTCCCCTCGATCCTGCTCAGGAAAGAAGACAGACCATTAAAGTGTGTCTATGTAACAAATACGACGCTCTGGCAGTCAAGAATTAACAGCATGTGAGTAATGGACTGGATCCAGCAGAAGATGACTATTCACTGAATTTCACTGAATTTCACTGAATTTTTAGAGTTGGAAGGGACCATAGAGATCATCTAGTCCAACTCTCCTGCCAAAGCAGGACCACCCAGAGCATGTCAGAAGTTGATTGAGACTCCCACCCACATTAGAACAAGTGCCACTAAAGTGTATAAAGTATTGGTAATTGGAGATTCCTTATTAAGAGGCACAGAAGCACCCATTTACTGTGCAGACAATTTCTCTAGACAAATTTGCTGCCTACCAGGATCTCGCATTTGCAACATCTTTGAGAGGCTGACGAGCATGGTGAACCCTACAGATTATCATCCACTCCTACCATTGCACATAGGGTCCAATGAGACTGTGATGATGCAATGTCAGAAGTATTGATTAATATTTTCACTTTGAACTCATATAGTGAAATTCAAGCATATTTTAGATTATTTACCCTTTCAGAAACACTGGTGCTGATAATAATATATATCACTGTAATATTACAGACTTTCCAGATACATAGAATCATAGAATCATAGAATGGTCCAGGCCAGAAGGGACCTCTCCAAAGGTCATCTGGTCCGACCTCCCTGCAGTCAGCAGGGGTACTCCCAACTAGACAAGGTTGCCCAGGGCATCGTCAAGCCTCGCCTTGAATATCTCCAGGGAAGGGGACTCAACTACCTCCCTGGGCAACCTGTTCCAGCTCTCCACCACCCTCACAGTAAAGAACTTATTCCTAATTTGCTCTTCTCACCCTTAAAGCCATTGCCTCTCATCCTGTCACTGCAGGCCTTTGTAAACAGACTCTCCCCAGCCTTCCTGCAGGCCCCCCTCGGGTACTGGGAGTCTGCTATTAGATGTCCCCGGAGTCTTCTCTTCTCCAGGCTGAACAACCCCAGCTCTCTCAGCCTGTCCTTGTAGCAGAGGTGCTCCAACCCCCTGATCATTTTTGTGGCCCTCCTCTGGACCCGCTCCATCAGGTCCATGTCCTTCCTATATTGAGGGCTCCAGACCTGCGCACAGTATTCCACGTGAGGTCTCACCAGAGCAAAGTGGCAGAATCACCTCTCTGGATCTGCTAGCAACACTTCTTTTGATGTGATTGGCCTTCTAGGCTGCAAGTGCACACTGCCTGCTCATGTCCAGCTTCTCTTCCATCAGCACCCCCAAGTCCCTTTCTTCAGGGTTGCTTTCTTATACCTCATCCCCTAGTCTGTATGGATACCGAGGATTGTTCCAGACCAGGTGCAGAACCCTGCACTTGCTTTTGATGATCCTCATGAGGTTCACCTGGGCCCACCTCTCCAGCCTGTCCAGGTGCCTCTGAATGACATCTTGTCCCTCAGGTGTATCGACAACTCCACACAGCTTGGTGTCGTCTACAAACTTGCTGATGGTGTTCTCAATCCCTCTGTCTATGTCATTGACAAAAATTTTAACCAGTACCAGTCCCAGCACAGACTCTTGAGGGATGCCACTTGTCACTGTTCTCCATCTGGACTTCAAGCCATTGAGTACCACCCTCTGGATGCGACCGTACAGCCAATTCCTTGTCCACTGAACAGTCCACCCATCAAATCCATATCCCTCCAATTTGGCAAGCAGGATGTTGTGAGGGACTGTGTCAAAGGCCTTACAGAAGTCCAGATAGATCACATCCATAAGTCATCCCTTATCTAGTGATATAGTCACTCCATCATAGAAGGCCACTAGGTTAGTCAGACAGGACCTGTCCCTAGTAAAGCTATGCTGGCTGTCTTGAATCATCTCTGTGTTCTCCATGTGCCCAAGCATGGCATCTAGGAGGATCTGTTCCATGATCTTCCCAGGCACATAGGAAGATACATTCCCTATGTGTATAGACAATTGTACATGCTTTGGATTATTGTATTTTTAATATATATTAATATGTGTAGAAATAAGTTATTACACGTGTGAATCTGGGTATCAAAGAATAACTTACAGAGAAATACTTGAATAAATTAGTAGCAGTTTTAGATTTGTTTTAATGAGGTGTAGTACCATGAGCTATTTTGAAGTTTTATAGTTAGTGGTTGAGCTCCCACTTCCTCATTTATTTTATATAACCAAATATTCCTTCCTTTATTTAACATTATTTTATTGGTTTTTACTTAAAGTAATTTAAAAAGCATTCTGCTTTTGACATTGGTTTCTATGAAAGTCAATGAATAGATAAGCAATGGCAACAAAAATTTAGTTATATCTATACTACATCTCTTTGGAATACATGTTTCTTTTACAACGGATCAGATTAATGCATGACCAGAGTAACAGCTCTTATCACAGTTATTCTGATGATGCATTAGTGTGGTATATCATCATAGTGCTGTCACTGTGATGATGTATTAGTGCCCTACATCATAAGATTGATGGTGAAAACAAACTGTGCCTAAGACAGAAAACATTAGGTAGTTCCATTGTAGAATTCTTCCAGGTTCTGTCTGTATATACATTTATATATGTTTACAGAGAGAAAACTTTTATAACAGTTTAATGTTCCCACATTCTTTCTGCTTTCTACTTTCACTTTCCTCTTCTATTCTCTCCTTTCTTTCCACTCAATTTTTCCTTCGAGGTTACTTTTCCTATTTCTTCCACATACAACCCTTTTCCACTTTACCTGATATCTGATAACACAGATCTAGCCTAGAGCCTTCCTTGCTGTGCACCTTCCACATGTCCTCTTCTGTTCTGCTTTTCCACCATTACTTACACCACTTTTTCTACTTTTATTACTCTGTCTCTTATCCTCCCGTCATTCTAGGCATTCCTTGCAACACCTATTCTACCTTTCTAAAAATGGTCACTCTGACTTTTATATTTTTGTATTTCATTTGCATTCTGTAATTACCACAATACCTGTATTTTAGTGCCCTTTTCTGCATATGTCCTCCATATTTTCAAAGAAGGTGAGGTGAGGCAGGGTGAGGCAAGGCAGGGCGGGAAGGGAAGGCAAGGCAAGGCACCTAGAGGTGCTTGCAGTCCTGTCTGAAATAGGTTATGAGCTCGGTGGACTTCAGTCTATAAAAGGACAGCTTGTTCCCTTATGCATTTTCTCTGATTTATCTTGTCAATGAAACCAATTTAGCTGCTGTTCCAGTTAAGGACTCACAGTTCTCTCAGAACAGAAAGTTACAAGTCTGGAATACAAATCGAAATCTTGACCCACGCCTTGAACGCCTTGTAATATTTACGGATCAAGAAAAAGAGATATTTTTTTAAAACTATTTCTCTTGAAAGGTTTCCTCTTCATCTCTTAACCACTAAAAACATCTGCAACTTTTACTTAGTTTTTTAAGTACAAAGTCATATATATCCATGATAAAATATTGATGCTAACAACTTTCAAAAGTAGTTCTTTTCCCAGATCCTTAGCCATGTTTTTTCACCCTAGAAAAGAAACAAGTTCTCCATACATACCTCAAGAGGTGAGTAGTTTAACATTCTTATGTTGAACAAATATACCCAAATACACATCTTAAACTGGATATCCAGGAGGAGGCAAAGTAATGGATGTAAAATGGAATTATGACTTCCCGACCTTTGTTGATCTTTTGTATAAACTCTTAATTGGAAGATTTCAAGTGGTGCAGTGGTGGCTGTGTTTCCTGTGTTTTCTTTCCTCTATTTTTTAAAGTTTGTATTTCTGATCAGATTTTCTACGTATTTCGGTTTTTTTTAGTGACAGCCCTCATAAGAAAATGTTTTGTTAATAAAATATCTTTCTGACTGAAACTAGATATTTTTTAGGCAGAGTATCAAACTGATCCTCTGTAAGACATGTTTAGAATATTCATATGACTTACTAGCAGTATACTGGTAAGAACTAAATAACTGATGAATTTAAGAAAATGACTAATACTGAAACAGATATGGTTTCTTCCACAACTATCTTTAGCTCAAGACTAAGTCAATATATACCATTACGAATAATGAATAATATTTCATCAATATTTACTGTGAAATCTTCATAACTAAAAATAAATAATTTGGTAACAAATGTGACAAAATTAATTGAAGTAAAACATTTTTAAACAATAAACATTGAACTAACTCACATATAAAATCATTAGTTCCAAAAGAATTATTTAACATGTACAGATCAAAAAAAAAAAAATAAAATCAAAAGTAGAGAAACATAAAAGAACAAAAGGAAGTGTCCTTCCTGACTATATTTCTAAGGTTTTTCTCACACACTCGTGCAGAAGTTCTGCTAACATAATTAAGCTCAACAAAGGAAAAAAAAAAAAGTGTTTCAGAATAGTTGAAATTAAGTACAACTTTAGAAGGAAAAAACTACTGTTCTAGAAAAAATATACTCAAGCATTCATCCACAGGTAATTTTCCACAGGATATTGATAAGTTATTTTTTCTCACTATTTCAGAGATTAAACTTCCTTCATAAACATTGCACTGGGTTAGTTATTATTATTTTGTTACTATTAATGTCACAATGGTATTTACTATTGCACCACTTCAAAAAACAAAATAGAATGTATTGGCCTATAGTCCGTTGTTCTTCTTGCAAGAAACCAAACTATTCAAGTGTGATGGAATATCTTAACTTATTGCTGGAGTAACAAAACAGTATATAGTCATGATAAAATGTAAACTAAAATAGGTGAGTGGTTTGGTTTTGACTTTACTGGCTGCACTTAAAATCATAAACTAGGACAACATCCCATGAACTGTCAAATGGCTTTTCAGTTCTTTCACCATGCTTGGGCTTTGCTCGTTTGTTTATTTCTATATTATAATGTTACTAACATCCAGCGGTTTGTATTTTCATGTTTCCTCTAACTTTCTGACCATGTTCTCCATGGGCCTGTCATTACACTATCAGTCACACCTTTGCTTTACTTCTTCTGAATGTTTATAGTATTTCATTAACAGAAACAAAGATTCTGATTTAATCTTCACTACAGAGAAGACAAGCTTCAATGAGAGGGAAAGAAATCACAAGAAAACATACATGAGTTGCTCATTTAAACATAACAAAGGCTGTATACACAAAATAGCATGACTACTTATAGTCAGTTCTAAAGAAACTGCCATTTCCTCAGAAGTGGAAACTGTTTGAACTGAATTTAATTGAGTTTTACCTGAAACCTTTCCCAGTTTTTATCAAAAGATAAAATACAGGGTGTTTCCTTGTAAAATACAAGGTGTTTCCTTGTATTTTTCCATCTTTTGTTTTTTCCGGCATTCTCAAATCTGGCCTAACTATGTTTTTGTTTATATTGCAATAGGAGGAATGGGAGAAACAACAGCACACAGAAATTAAATGAGAAAAAAACATACAACAGCTATATGCAATCTATTGGGTGTTGCTTGATTCAGTATGAAGCAATCACTGATATTGAAGGATTCAATTAAGAAAGTTCTACATAAAAATATGGTACAACTTGATGGCTTGCTCTAATGTTTTATTTTTAATTAGAGCTCACTCTTTGCGTTCTATATCCAGACTAACTCTTTGGGGTAGTTAAAACATGACAACATACACTCAGGTGGCAATGGTTAAAGGTACAACAAACATTCCCATTTGTTTTCTTTTGACAAGCTCCATTAGAATGGGGTATTATCTCTCAAAAGATTTTAAGCTTGTTGGCTCTGCACCAGACATTTTAAAAACCACACTTAAAGTAGGTGAGATTTCTCTTTGCCTTGAAACACTCCTCCTAAAGAGAGCATAACATGGTTTTTGCATTACCAAAAATTCAAAACTTGAATACATTATTTCTATTTCTATCCTTTCAATCTCCAGGGCATCTTTGCTAAAATGAAACTCCTGAATATTTCTCAGCCGTTGTTTCCCCTCTGATTATAACCTGATATATTACCTGATATTAGCTAGATAGTACAAAAATGGTCAGAAATGAAAATATGGTTTAACCTTCTAGGCATGAAAGTGCTTAACTGTGTGTTTTGAATGGCAGTATTTAAACACACATGCATTACATTTGTCCCTAAAAATGAAAATGTACAAGAGTAAAAGTATCATATTATCCACTATTATATTTTATTCTGATGTTCTCTCTCCTTTTTCCTTGATAATGTGGACAGATGTACAGAGATTACAGAAGCCTAAATGAAGCCATTTTATTGCTTCTCCTCACTGCAATAAAGGATGTCCTAATAATAGTCTATTATCTTTTACATTATTCTAATTATTCTTGTAGAAAATACTGTACTAGTCTGGAAGATGCCTTTTTCTCAACACAGGTTTTCATTTTATTTTCTCCCCCTGTCCTACTGAGGTCATGGTCAAATCACCACACTGTCTTAGGGTGAGATGAAGCTCATACTAGTAGTTTCTATTTCTCTCTATTGGCCACGAGAAGTAACCTAGGATAATTTAGTCAACTATAACGTATATACTTGGTCAAATGAATGTTTTCCTTTTTTTTTTTTTCTATGTAATTCAAATGCTTTTTAAAAATATGAGGAATATTTAAACTATCTTGCTTTTTTAACATAAATAAAAATGAAAACAGAATCAATTTAACCTTGAAAAATGCAGTTATTTGGATATTTTTTTAAATTGAAGATCTTACATTAAATAATATTATTTCTCGCTATTTTCATTATTTAAGACAGCTCAAAATGTGTGTCTTATGAGGATTGATGCAGTTTTTCAGTAACTGTGGCTGTTGTTACTTTTATGTAAAAAACAACAAAATTCCCTTAGAAAAAAGTTAAGGAATAAATATTTCCAATATATTTTTCCATGCATCATTATGCAAGTTTTTTCTTGAAAAAGTAATCTTCTACAGAGAAATCATTTATATTGTCCATGTAACTAAAACATTTCTGCATGACAGGACTTGATTCACATTTACCTTCACACAGCGTGTTTTGTTTTTTTTTTTGCAGTGCACGATACTTTCAAACCAGAACAGTACATATCACATTTGATCTCATGAAAATTTCTTCCCTGAGAAGAAGTACAATAATGAAACAGCTAAGAGGAAAAGGAACAACATATTTTTGTTTTTTCCTCAATAACACTACATGTTATATAATAGCAGGGGGAGTAATTTGTTTATTTTTTGAGATAATACCTTGCTTCTGACAAAATAAAGTCTGTTAGCCTGTGCTACAAATGCAAATATTAAGGGTTTTGAATTATAATGATGGACACCTCTGTAAAGAGATCTTTTTGCATCCTTACATTCTATTTTCTTTTGAACTGTAGCAGGGGAAAAAACCCAACATGTACTAGTTTTGGATGGGATAGAGTTACTTTTGTTGTTAGTAGCTCATATGATGCTATGGTTTGGATTTGTGACCAAGATGTTGGCAGCACACAGCTGCTATTGCTGAACAGTGCTTACACAGTGTCAATGTCTTCTGTTTCCTACGCAGCCTCACCAGTGAGTAAACTGAAGGTGCACAAAAAGTAGGGAGGGCACACAGCTGGGACAGCTGACTCCAGCTGACCAAAAGGATAACATATACCATATGACGTCATGCTCAGCAATAAAAGCTCAGGGAAGAAGTAAGAAGGTAAGGCCTTCGGAGTTATGGCTTTTGTCTTCCCAAGTAACCATTAGGCATGACGGAGCCCTGCTTTCCTGGAGATGTCTGAACACCTGCCTGCCGATGGGAAGCAGTGAGGGAAGGCCTTAATTTGCTTTGCTTGCACACAGAACTTTTGCTTTCCCTATTAAACTGCTTTTATCTCACGCTACAGGTTGTCGCACTTTTACCCTTACCATTCTCTCCTCCATGTAATATTGTACACCTGAGTAATTGTCATGTTGATGTTAATTTAAACTCACTTAGAGTGTTTTAGATTTGCCCTTTTACTTTATATGGGATTCTTATTTGTGAAGAGAGGGCCTAATCTCCTATAACAGCCAATTTAATTACAAGTCTAGCTCTTTGTTTTGTATTCAGTTGAATCATTTGCCTTAACTTGAATGGTCTTCTGCCACTTCAGATGTCCTAGGCTGTATGGGATCTCTGTCTGGGCTGGCTAATAAAGCATCTATAAAATAATCATGCCCTACTGTAGCAGTAAGTGGAGTTCAAGCATGAAACACCTATGCATTTCAAATGGTATTAAGACATCAAGATTTAAGCACCTGCATTTCACCTCTAGTTTACATTTAGACATTTATGTTGGGGAAAAAATTGAGTTGAATTCTACAGTAAGTGTTTAATTTCCTTTTATAAAAAAATAATAATTACGTGGTTTTTCCCACTTGTATCCCTTAGTAATAATTTTAATTCATTAATAAATAGGAATGCAAGAAAATACTCCCCCTATATAAATATTCATAATATTCATAATCCAATAAATATTCATGGTATTGTTCTTCCTTTCCTAAAGGATGACACCTGAAAGTAAAACACATTTATTTTTTAATGGAATACATACCCTAAATTACTTTAGTTCAAGAAATGGAACTTTCATAAGTACAGTTGCAATCCTTTAAGCTGCTAATTGCTTAAGGTTATAATATGATAGTAATTATTTAGTAATTCTCTTTTTCCAGTATTCCAGGTACTGCCATTGAAAAACTGCTTGTTTCCCTTGTTTTCAGGAATATAATACTCATGTAGACAGACGTTTATGTGAACCATTTTAATTGCAAATAAAGTAAACATAGAAAATGTTTGCTTAGGAATAGGAAAACACATAGTTGTGTTAATGCTTTGTAGTTTAATGTAAATAATAAATGTATGATACTGCTTCCATACAAAAATAAATGGAAATAATTTTAATGTAGATGTAGATCCGTGCTTATTTCTCATAATAATGAGATGTAGTCTTTGATACATTGTTGAAAAGTTTTATGATCTTCTGTGTTTCAGTAACATTATTCAGCAGCAGCTGGCCTTCTTAAGATAATTTTAAAATGAGTTTATTATTTATTGTTTAATATAATGTTTAGCTGTTTGGAAAAAGGGTTGTTTTCCAGCATGAGATTTTTAAAAGTTTAACCTTGTTGTCTCATGTTTCTACTCTCACTTGAGAGTTTTGAAAAGTTACTAATAAGATTTTAAAAAATTCAAAGACATAATTAAAACAAACTTTTTTACTTTTTTAAAAAATTATGAAATACTTTAATATTTTTTAAATTAAATTTTAGGTGTAAAAATTTAGATAGATAATGAACAAGGTCTTGGTTTTTAACTACATCTTTATAAATCCTGAACATTTCACTGCAGATTTAAGAACATACAGATTGTTCACTTTTGGTCTTCTCTTTTAGAATTCGTTGTGTTTCTCTTCCCATATATGATAATATAACAATATATTTAAGTCTTAAATGATGGTTCTACAAAGTGCTTACATGAGATGGAAGTGGAAAATTATTAGAGGTAAATAAGTTGCTAAATCGTGACTCATGCTTTTCAAGATGCATTAAGACTTCATCTTTTGTTGAAAGATGTAACATCAACGTTGCAATAAAAATCTATAAAAATAACACTAACACTTCAAAGCACTGAAAAGAGCTGTGAAAACAAACAAAAACAACCTGCAGTTTTTCCTTTTCAAAAATTTGTAGAAATAAAATTTGCAAAAATTGTATTCTGTGTTACATCTCTAATAAAACTGCTTACCAGAACTGTAAAGGAAATGTTTGACAAGTCGTTGAAAGAGTGGAAATATATTTTGAAAATATAGTGTAAGAAGTAATTAAACATTGGTAAGACTGCAATAAGCATTCTGTTGGAACAGAGAGGCCTTTTGGTTATTTCAGCATGCAAGTTCATCCTTATCTTTTCTTTTCTTTTTTTATTTCTATTTTTATATTATTTTATTTTACTATTTCTGCATGCTTTGAGAAATAGTTTGAAATAAAGTTCTGATAAACTGTGCAAGCACAGTTTTTAGATTCTGTGTAAAATTTTTCTGTGTTTCTTGACTTGAGACTGGATGTCATTTCATTTATCTTAGAACAGTTTTCTTTTCAAAACTGTATATGTACTTTTCTATTATTACTTTAGCATAGTGTTTATATATATATGTGAAATATGTATTTTATATATAGAAATTTAGCCCCCTCTTTTCCTCTCTTCTAGGAGAAAACTGAAAAGGATTCACCTCAAGTTCTTCCTTTTCATGTTATGTAAAATAAATGTATTGATTGTTTCTTAATGGTAAGACTTTCATATAAATGTGGGATTAAACCTAAAAAACTGAAATGAGATTAATTTTCTAAATATTTTTGTTTACATTAAATTGTGCTTAAAAATATTAGAAACCAGAGGAAATATAAGTGAAAAAGGAATCAAATAAAATTATGAGGACAAATGCATTTAATGCTGTCCTATAAAAAAAAGCTAAGGGACTTTTTTGTTTGGTTGGTTTCTACCTTTTAATTTTTAAAAACTATTTTGCTTTATTTTAACGTCATTACACATTATTTCACAAAACAGCAATATTGTTATTACCTTCTGCATTTTTGCTGTCTGTTACTGTCAAAGTGTAATAAACTACTTTCACATTGTATTTCTTTTAGTTTATTTATTAAAGCATTTTGAATAGCCAGCAGTCAGTGATTTTAGAAAAGTGGAATATTGAATGTTTAATTACAGCAATCCTTAATGTCTAGAATAAGATAATAAAATGTCAGCAGTAGGACAGACAAAAAATTTATTTCTGATGATGAAATACGGAAAAATAAAATATTGTATTAAAAATGGCAAAAAGTTAAAATGATACTTTGAAATCCAAATTTGAATGTTTAGTATCGTTAGAGGAAAATTCAGGATCCAACAATACAAGAAAGATGAGGCTGCTGCAGCTCCATACGCACGGGTCAAATCTGTAGCAAGGCTGAAAATTCCCAACAGGTGCAAACACAGAAAGTGCAAACACAGAAAGTGCACACACCCACACCACACCACACCCCACACCATGTATATAGATACACACATACGTGAGCAGCAGCCTCAGATTAGGTTGGACACGTTTTTTTTGCTATTATAAACTGCTATAATTTCTAGGTTAGGTAATA
>JAHREE010086980.1:0-11351 GCA_033628505.1 Tringa tobata | reverse complement strand
CTCTTATCCTGTCAGTTTATAGCAGTTGTAGTAGGGGCCTTCAGAATGTAAAAACTTATCCTTTGCTAAGTCTTAAAAAGATATATTTGAAATTTCTAAGTCCACCCTCTTTTAGGAGTAAGAATGCAAAATAGTTTTATTGTAACAAATAATGAGGATATGGGGTTTGTTTGGTTTGGGCTTTTTTTTCTTTTTTTTTCTTGTTTATGTAATTCAGGAGAGATGAACTAATTGCAGTGAAGGTTTTGGAGCAGTAGTGCCTTTGCCTGGAACCAAACACTGAGAGCTTACTCACAAATGTTATTTGTATGAATGATCTCTCTAAAGAAAAAAAAAAAGACTGAAAGGCATTGCAAACGTTATCCCCTTTTCTTACACAGGGTATGGGTTTAGAAGTTTCCCTGCCCTTTGAATTCCTTAATCTTTGCTTTCTAATCTGCTGTTTGTGTTTTGTAATGACATGTTTGATCGGATTATAGCTTTTTCTGGTGTAGTTGTGCAGTAATGATACTGAAGTAATTAAAGTGCAGTATATTGCAACCTCACATAGAAAATATTTGGAACCAGTTTTAATATCTCCATATTTGATCCTTTTTGGCAGTTTCCTTTGCCCAATGTAGTCTTGTGTGCTACACACCAGGAGAATAAGCGCCTTTTTGGATTTGTGCTTAGAACTTCAGGAGGGAGAGTTGAGAGCCGCCAAACTTCCGTCTGCTATATATTTGAATCAAATAACGAAGGGGAAAAGGTATCGGTGATGGTTATACTTGTATCAGTTTTGAACCTGACATGGGCTCCAAGATGTTGGATCCATTCAAACTGTCTAAGGGATTTCTGTGGGAGAGCATTTTGTTTAAGTCTTAAGTACCTGCAAGTGCTTTAATATGCTATCAAATCTAGTTTGGGAATCTGGCTTAATTTTAAAGGCATTTTTATTAGAGTCTTTTTGATTATTTTGAATCTGTTTTGTGTTTAGATCTGTGACTCTGTCGGACTGGCAAAACAGATAGCTTTTCATGCAGAACTGGTAAGAATCTTCTGGGGATAAAGGATCGTTGTGAATGGAAGGGAGAGAGTATATTTAAGATATGTAATAGAATGTATTCTGCAAGATGCTTATAGATGCAGTAATGCTGTTGTGTATTTTAAGGGATGGGGTTTCTAGAATTTAAACCTGAGATAAAAAGATTTTGAGCAACGTCTATCATGGAAGAATAATCAAGGTAGCATTTGGCTTGCTATCTTTAACAAATGTATCAGTCCTTCAAAAGAAGAATAATCAAAACTGTAGCATAATAGTTTTGATCAAACTCATATAAATTGATAGCGTATCAAACATCTCAGGCTGATGTTACTTACTGTATTTACATTTTTGCCCTTTAGGATCGAAAAGCATCAGAAAAGCAAAAAGAAATAGATAGAGTCAAAGAGAAACAACAGAAAGAACTGAATAAACAAAAACAAATTGAAAAGGTACACTTCATCATTATTTCTTAATATTTTTTTCTCTACTTACTTTTGTTTGCAGTTTTGTACTCCAGTGGAATTAATTATTAGAAGTATTTCCTGTGCAGATTTTGTGTAATTTTGTATAGTAGCTTTTAAAGAGCGCTCTTCTGAGGAGATAAACACAAAATGTCTTTATAGGAGTACTTAAGAGCAGTGCTTGAAGGAGCGCCTGTCACAGGGCCAAAATAACTTCATTTGCTGACGAGGGTTCGGTTACACAGCGAGGAGGGGCTGCAGGGAGTGGGCTGTAGATGAACGTACTTGTTCTGGCCACCTGTGTTTGATGGATTGTAGGTACAGAGCTGTTAGGCTGTTAGATGTTCTAATAATGCCAGCTACCGAAACGTAAATATTTTGGTGTCCTGTTCAATCTTTTAATTCCCTCTTTACAGAAAGTTGTCCACTGATAGTATTAAAATGTAGTTTATAAACCATAATAATGGTATCCTCTTTCAATTGTAGATTATTTTAAAGTTAATACTCTTTTTCTGATTTCCTACCCCACCCCTTCTCAAATTAGGACTTAGAGGAGCAAAGCCGGCTGATAGCTGCTTCCAGCAGATCGAACCAGAGCAGCGGAGAAGGACAATTTGTAGTCCTTAGCAGTAGCCAGTCAGAAGACAGTGATTTAGGAGAAGATGGAAAGAAGAAAAGAGAATCTGAAGCCTAAGGTTGCCTGCTTTATTAAAATTGGAACCTTGATTATATCTGGTGAAATGGCACAAGTTCTACAAGAAGTGAAATGTAGGTGGAGGGTCTGTTGTATTATATAAAAGACTTCACAATATGTAGACCCTATTATGCCTTGATTTTTCTTTCTCAATTAAGTGATTTCCATTTTCATGTCAGTATAATTTGTCTTCTACATACCAGATGAAGCATGGTGATGATACCATGTTTACTACAAAGTTATGTTTTCTCAAGGCTTCTCTGCAGTATGGAAAAACCTGTGGGGTTCTTTACCCCACATACTTCTCTGTGCAATTGAGTGCTCTTGAAGCAAAACTTCTAAACTCTCATTGGACTTCAGCAGTACACTGAAACTTGTTTCTTACACTGCAGTACGGAGAACACCTTGCTGGAAACAAAAGTAGATATCCAAATAAGACAGTGCTAAGCTTTCCCTAATCTGTTGCACACAACTGTTCTTAGATTTAGGAAGAAAAATCCCTATTAACATCAGTGAGATGTGCAATAGTGCTGGACAGATCTTATTTTTTGTTTTGTATTGCACTGTATGATACTATCTTGATTTTTTTTTTTTTTTTTGGTGAATATAATGCTGAAAGACTTCTTTTCAACAGCATAAAAAAATACTGTCAGACCTAGATAAGAGCTGATGAGACACAGTTGCACTTTGCTGCATGAGGAATGTATAAAGCATTCCTTATCAAATGATAAGAATAATGTATATGTTCTTGTAGCACAAGTGCCATGTTCTTGGTTTTTCCCCAGTACATATAATAAAAAGCTGTAAGCCTTTGACTTCACTTCTTATAAAACATGCTTAGAGTTGCAGGAACATCTTGAATTCCATTATTTGAAAAATCTTCTGAATATGTAAATGCCTTGCCCCCAGTACACAATAGTTACTGAAAATGGGTTGAGGCTCCTTAAGTCTTTTTATGGAAATCAATTTTGCAAACAGACTTTACTAGCTTTGAACTAAGACACTATGTTAATCCTACATCCTAGAGTCAATCCTATAAAGCATTTTTCAAAGCAGTGTCTGTTTACAGCTTGTAATGTGAACTCCGTGTTCCATACCCTGTGTAATATTTATTTTGTATAGTACTAAATGTGCATTCACCTTTTGATCCAGAGAGAAAACTTGTTTGAAGAGAAATATTTATTTTTGCACTAATTACTATAAATACTAAAATCCCATGGAGCAGAAGATGTCTCTCTAATAGTGGCATGAAAATAACAGGAAATGTAGAAAGAATATGCTTATATTCCAAGGAATAATATAACAGTATTTTACAGTTAATTGCAGGGCATTTCTGGTGTTCAGGAATGGAAGCGATTTTCAGAATATCTCCCCATCAGCTGGAGATGGCCCAGCCCCTCATACCTGGAGTTGCTCAGTGCTTATGAAGTGAGTGAGGAATCTCGTCCTCCCTGCTAGATGGCTGTAGGTGCACAGAGGGATCAGTATCCTGAACTCTCCTCACGCACTGGAGTGGCCCTGCGTTGGCTAAAGATGGCAGTCTCCTTCTGCCTCTTATGCTGGAGAAGGGAATGTCTATGCAGAAGTTCACTGCATCTGGCTGCTGGCACAGGAGAGAAGGGGGAGCAGTGCATGGGCGCTGCCCAGACTCTGCTGTGCTGGGGCTGCTACTGCAGCAGGCGCTGGAGCAGCTCTCGCAGCAGATGTTACTGGCACCACAGCCCATGGAAGGGCTGGAGCTGCCTTGGGAGGGGTCACAGAACCCCAGCCTTGAACGAGGAGGTGGAGGCTGAGCAGCAGAGACCCTCCAGATTCTCTTCCTGATTGAGTTAGCAACTCCTCTTCCAGTACGGTTTTCATCCCCAGAGTAGCCAGTCACTTGCAGAAGTATCTGCTTTTGCTGTTGCCCAGCGAGGCCAAACAGCATTGCCCTGTGGCCAGATTTGGCCAGCACACTGTCACATGGACCACACAAATCTGAGGCTTTTTTCTAAAAAAGAGCGGCGTTTTTATTTCATATATAGTCTTCTATTCTTATCTCTCAACCTTAAAAGACTGGTTTTATTCTTGCCAAAAAAAAAATGTACAGAGAGGCAGCAAATCCAAAGTTTTTTCCTTTTTGTGCCTAAATTCAGTCTACAGATAGTTGCATGGCAGCCAGTTGGTCTGTCCAAACTCTTCCAGTTCACATTTCTTTTTCTCTTTTTTTTTTTTTTGTTGTTTTTATTTACTGATATTTCTGGTTTCTATCAAGTAATATGACAGCATAGCTCAAGGTTACTTTATCTTATTGTATTTTCGTCAAGTACATGCTGAAGATGAAGTAGTTTTGAAACAGCACAGGAAGAATATGAAATCAGTAGTCTCCAGTTTCTAGTCCCCCAGCTTGTAAGAGTAGGATTGATTAAGGTGTTAACCAGTTTAGCTGCAATAGCCCGATGAAAATAGTGCCATATGAAAGACAGTTAATAGATCAGCCATCTCATCAAAAAACATTTCTGATGTGCAGCCTGTTTTGCTTTCTATTGAAGAAATGTCAGAAAATTGAGGGTTTTTTTTCTTGAAACCATTACTGTTTTTCACATAAATCTGCAAAGATGAGGAAGAAAGTGGGAGAATAAAGTTGGCAGATAAATTTACTGTCATGTGGGATTTTTCAGATTTAGCAATACATGACTGGAATTATTCCATTTGCTTTTCAGGCTTTCCATTTATGTCGTTAACTGTAGTTTTCTAAAACAGACAGCATAGGCGTGAAGTGTTCTGTTTGTGTTGGATGATTCTCATCTTAACCAATTAAAAAAAAAAGGAGGAAATGATTAAAGAGAGTGGTTAAATAAAACAGATGGATATGCATGAATGAAATGAGGGGTTTGGTTTTTTTGCTTATTTAGGAGAGTTTCACTGGTGTAAAATGAGCAAAAATAGATAAAAGCATCCAGGAGAGTGATGAAAGCTGCAAGAGCAGAGGGCAGGTCAGAAGAGATGAGGGAGTTAAGTGGGACTGGTGCAGTGAGATAGCAGTGGGGTGAGAATGACATGAGTTTTGCTTAAGGGGAGGAGCACAGGGCTCTGTAATCAGAACTACCTCAAGGCAAAAAGAAGCTGCTGAGGTTTTATCTGTGACTTCCTCCCCAAAATAAATAAACAAACTTATTTGGTACCTTTTTTCCCTATGGGGTTTAGAACTACTTCACTGGAAAACCTTTTTGTTGGAGTGCTTAGTACTTTCCTTGAGAGTATGACTTTTAATATAAACACCTTATGTTCTCCTGGGAACTACTGGGGTAGGATTTCACCACCTGAGCATTTTATTATTGTAAGTAAATTACTGGTTGGTTTCCTCTCCTGTAATTTATTTTTCCTGTTGCCTTTTACTTACAGACTGATCTTTCAAGCACTTCCAGTTGAAGCTGTAGTTTGCTTCATGTGCAACTACTATTATTTTAGACACTCCTGAAAATAATCTTTCGAGTACATGATTTTAAAGTGACTTTGCATAGGTACTGAATCAGCACTTTTTCTGTTGCTAATTGCAGCCTCATAGTTAACTGCCACATTTTTCCTCTTAGCTAAGGGAATATTAAGTTTGTTACACTATATACATTTACACACTGCAGACTAAGCAAGTTTTCCTGTCAATTGTTTCAAACTACATGCATTCTTTATGTATGTAATGTCATGAATATCAGAATATATAAAGTGTGCTTATAGGTATGCATTTTATTGCATTGTAGATGATACCTAGCACTCCTCTATGGCCACTAATAGATTTCTCCAAGTTTAAATCAGAGGACAAGTTACAAGCAGGCAGTGTAAGCTAATTTGAATTTGATAGTCTATTACTTCCTTAATTTGTTTAGGATTGAAATTGTATCAAGACAATTTACTATCTAACAGTAAAGTAATGATTAAGAGTTAAGGGCCATTCCCCCTCGATGACGCTGTCACATTCTGTCTTTATATGGATGTAAACCCAGAGCTGAAAATCCTGAAACAGCTGAAGCTATTTATGAAGATATAATCTATGTTCATTGATATAAAGAAGCGAATTTGACTGTGCATATGTTTAAGGTAAATTCTGATTAATTATTTGCACAGAATTTAGGAGAAGCCGATGGAGAAACTGTGTTACGACACAATCTCATGTTATTTCAGAAATAATCTGCCTCTGCTTAGTGAATTTAGTAGAGATATAGTCTAGTCTAACAGCAAGAGCCAATATTTTATATTCTTTCTGTTGCTCTATTTTACAAAATTTCTTGCAAGTCAAATAGTCTCCAAAGCTCTTCTTCTTAACCAAACAGTAAGTCAATTTGGTTTTTCCTGCCACAGTGGTATCTAAGTTGTCATGACAAGAATAAGTGAGTGTGTCATTGTGAATGCACTTGTATTCCTAATGAAGTTTATATTGCAAGCCAAGGATTTTGTACAATCTTTCAGGTCATTTTTATAATGGAGTGGAGTGGTCAAATTCTTATGATGATGTTCTTGATTGGTCCTGTTTTAGTGAAGTGTAAGTGATTTTTGCAATGTTTGAGACTGACTTGCACACTTTCCCTGACAAGCTGTATTAAATCCCTCCAGTGGCTTCAACTTTGATTGTTGTGTCTTAATCTTGGAAACATGGATAGTAAATGTATTATGCCAGGGCTTTAATCAGCATTTTGTAGATTAAATAAAAGCCTAACTATAGTAACTTTCTGGGTGGGATTTGTACTGATGCAAAAACCTCCTGTGTTTTTCATAATACTGACTTCCAGGAAGTACCATTACTGGTGACAGGATGCGTTGCCTTCCACTAAACAAAGTTTTAACATGCAGTTATATCCCTCCGTTGTCAAAGTGGTTTGCAGTTCTCTTAATTGTAATCATATTAGCCAGATGACCTTAGAGGAAGTTATTGTACTTGGGAATGCTGATAACTTATTTTTGCAACAATCAAAGACTGAACATTAAAAGAAGAAGATCCTTACCATGGTGGCTGGCTGTTAAGTGCCCCTGTTGTAGTCCCATGACAACGTGCAGTGCACTGCAGAGCTGTGGTTATGGTAAGGATCAGAATTCACGTACCAGCACAGCCATTAACATGGATACTGATACATATCTTCACGGGCTTCGTTAGTCTATTATATGATAAACACCATGTAAAAAGCAATGGATCATAACTACATTATGGTTAAATTTGTATTTTATAAGGTTTGTAGATTTTTCTGGGGAAAAGCAGACTTTTGAATTGTGTAACTTCCATGATAAAGATGCATGTATAACTAGAAAAAAAATATCTATGCTTAATTGATAATGAAGGAATAAATACTACTAATGCCAAGTGTGTTGATGAACTATTTTTTCTAAAATATGGACTGACATCTGCAGTATTTTTAGAAAGAACAGGCATGCCCAGGGTCTGTGTGTACTGTGTAAGACTTCCTAAGACAACTGACTGCTGACAGGTAGTGCTCCAAAAGTTTAAGCTCCAACTCCAAAAATAGCAAGCGTGCCTTGGGGCAGCACTGTAAAAGGAAAACCTAGTTCTGGAGAGAGCAGTCAAAGTACATGATGGATGAGATATATCAATACCTAAGAATGAGGTGCAGAACTAACATGTCTTTCAGAAATAGTGCCTTCTTGTTGAAAGGCTGGTATTTCACACTAGCTGCTGTGATAAGCAGAGGTTTCTATAGCTGTTAATCCCATTTCACTTCTTAGAATTTGGATTGCTTAACTGGGTGGAAAAAATAAATCTACCTAGGCTGATTTTTAGAACTTCCGTGCAGGACTTCATGAACAAAAACTCTACTTCTTGGCAAGGGAAAGGGAAGTACAAGAGAAAAAAAGAACTATGTCCCTTTCTAGTGTTAGTTAAAGCCCTGACCTTTAACTAAATGCTAAGTTTACCTGCAGGGGGGGAGCATTACCTGTTATGACAGGCTTTAACGTAGCAAGAACACAAGCTTTGCAGCCCTACGTTTAACAGTTCCTTAGCTTTTCACACTAGGCACTTCAAATACTATTGCCGTAACTTTCAAATAGTTTATATTCCAGTAGATACATAGAATGGGATCACCAATACTTACATTTTGGGGTTCTCCCCATTTTCTTTGGGTGGGGGGGGTGTTGGTATTCCTTAATATACATAGGAGATAAAATCCCAAAAGAAAAAAAGCTGCTGCATAAGACAGTCGTATCCACGTCAACATTCCCTTCAAAACATAGAACTAATAATTATGTACAGTTGAGGTTGTATGTTCCTGTGAAGTTTTCCTGTCCATAAAGATCATATTCTTTGTATAGCACGTAGTCTTTCAAGCAGTTGGGCAGTGGAAGGAAGGTCATGAAGACAGGGCAACGGAGACGTAACCGGCCCATGCATTCCCGTATTTTCAGGCGACAAAGATGCTTCAGAGAACGAGGATTTGCTAGAAAGGAGAAGGCAAGATTGATATTAATAAGCTATTTATTAAATTGTGTTCAACGTATTTATTCAATACTCTGCTACCTTTCAAAAGCTTTGTTCGCGATTTTGCTGCATGTTCATTCTGTGAATAGACAGATAAAAGGAATGTGGCTCTCCCTGGACTAACTGGACCTGCCAGGATCTAGCCTTTTAATCTCAGCCCATGCATCTCTCAGTTATATTTGTAATCATTTGCAGCTAAATTGAAAGATTTTGTTTCTGTCAAGTTGGATAAATGTAGGTTAATGCAAGTTTAAGTAGTAAAGTTTGGGGAATGTACTTAAATCCCAAATAATTGGTGCCAGTTTTCTGTCAACCAGAGAAGCTACTAAAAGTAGAATTTTGAGTCACTGCTACTTAATCTATGTACAAGCAAAAAGGACATAGAATTAATCTAGGCTAGAATTACGTAACTCCATTAAAAATAATGATTTATTAGATTTTGAGGCAGGGGGAAAAGCTTTTCTCCCCTTGAAGAGGATTGTGTTGTCTACATTGTAATTAAAGTTCCCAAGTGCTCTACATAAATCGTGCAGTTACTATCTTTTAGAGTTTTGGGAGAAACTTAGTTTAAATCCTGTATAGACTGATTTTTAAGAGGTCTCTTACTGTCAAAGTAACTTTTTGCCTAAGAAGGGTCAAGAAAAGCACCGGTCTGAGGTAAAGAAAAAGTAAAATACCACCACCAAAAAAGGCCCCAATCCCCAAAGAGCTTATTTGTCATTTCAAATGTAAACATCAGATACTTACTTAAAATGGAATTTATGTCTGGCCAGAGTTCCTGTTCTTTGAGAACTGCTTCTAACTTCCAGCAGATGTTAACGTGATCGACATAATCTAACATTACTCGCACCACTTTCCCAGACAGATGCTTCAACCATGACAAGGTTATCACTTCACAGAACTGATAAAAACAAAATGTTTAATAGGATAATATTCAATACTCTGTAAATGACTTCTGCCTCTGCAGCACAAGAGCAATTAAATAGCTTCAGCAGAATGCCAGAAAGAATGTGTGTTCTGTCACTCAGGGGAGCTTTAGAGGTTGTTACAGCTTGTGTTAAGCCTCACTGGCAGAATCTGAATATCTGATATGGTTATTTTGTACTAGATCCAAAAATGAATTTAAACAGCTGTATATTTGGTAACTAAGTGCTTAAAAAGAAGCGCTACCACTCCCTAAGTGGAATTTAGCCTTGTGTACCAGCCCAGTGCATGCTGCACCCCCTTATCTTCAGGTTAAAGAAGGGTTTATTAGGTTCCAGTGGACTTTACAACCTGCAAAACAATGACTCTGATGGGTATCTCTAGGAAGCCCTTAGGTCAGTCCAGGTTTGTTAATGTCTGCTCAGTGCTTATCATGCCAGCTCCAGGGGGTCCTTGCAACAGTCTTCCAGTACTGGTGCTATGATAAAAGCCAACCCAGTGACCAGCCTGCAAGTCCCTGCTTTTGCAGCATGGACAAGACCACCCTGGAGAGCCAATTCTCAACAGATCATTACCACATAATTAGCTGTATTTTCACAATTGAAAAATATTGTTTATGATCATTTGTTGTCATGAACCAGGCCTCATGGCAACACCTATTTAATTTTAAAGCCTTGTCTACTCCTATCTTTATGTGTAAACTGCTTTACAGTTTCAAAACTGCCTTTTCTGACACTGCATTAAGTACATTTTCATAGCTTTAGAAAGGATACTGGTAGTAAAACAGCATATGAAGCCACCTGATATACTTACCATTGTATCTTTGATAACAGTAGAAGTCCATCCATCAGTCACGTACTGGGAATGCGAACTGTTTCCCCGAGGGCAATCAAAGCAGCGGTGCACATCATACCCATAGTTCATCAGCATTCTTAACATGACTTCATCTTTCAGAGCATACTGTAGAGCTGATGGAAAATGTGTTGTATTCACTCTGCAGAAGTAATTGACATTAGCGCCATGTCGGAGCAGTAGATTCATTAACTCATAGTTGCCCATCCTTAAAGCTATTTGGAGACAGTTGATGGGATCTTGGTTTGGCAGGGCTCCAGCATTCAACAGCAACTGCGTTGAGCAGATATCCCCGTTGGAAACAGCAAAGTACAATGCTGATTTCCGGTGATCATCGTAGCCTTTGCGAACTCTTTGATCCAGCATGAAATTGGCATCAAACCCAGATTTGAGGAGAAACTCAAGGCACTGAGGATGCGCTCCTGCTGCTGCTGAGTGAACTGGACTTATCCCACTTTCTTTAATGGCATCAAAATTAGTAACTGGAACTAAATTTTTTAGGGCTCTGAAAAATTAGAAGAAGAAGAATCTCAGAATCATAAACATGCTGGTTCACTTAGCTCAGTCTTTGAATTTCTTTTTGTTGCTGGGCTTCAGAATTCATCATGATTGTATTTAGCTGTCTTAATCTACCAAATCAGTACCATGGCATGCTATACCTCTGCATTGGCTTTAACTGCTAACACTTAAATCCTTACCCAGCAATGGATAATGACTTTACACCTACCATATATAAAATATTATTCTATTATATTATTATTCCTTAACAACCCCATTCCTTGCTAGAGGAATAATGATTCCTTCTCAATAGAAGTTTTTCCTGACTGTTGAGAGGACAGTGTTATTGCTTAATCTATAGGAATTAGGGAATTAATAGAATATAATATAATAGGAAGATACCTGATATAATTTAATATAAAAATACATTTATTTTAA